>JALXJV020000003.1:38079095-38305738 GCA_024633595.2 Lepomis macrochirus | reverse complement strand
GATGTTCTGATTTTACCCTTAAGGTTTGTGTACGGATCACTTTGTACTGAATGACAGAGTAACATCAACACACCAATGGGGCTAAACCTTCTGCTGCAGCTCAGCAAAGAATCACTGTCTGGACAAACACCAAAAGGGAATTTTGTACTAAAACAACTGTGATTTTGGAAGTTACAGTTAATTCGTTACACTCAGACTGCTCAAACCTCAAATTACCTTAAGCTGAACTTTTATTTGCATGTTGCTCTATGAAGTTATCTCTTCAAGGAGGAAAAGGAGGAAGGATTAGTCAACAAAAACTTTTTTAATGTTCAAACAAAATGTGAATATATTAATAAGGTAGAATTGAAAAAAAATCTGAAACGGTCCTTTAAACCCCTTGTGATGCTACTTTACAACATGAGATTGTTTCTACCAGCCTGAGCTCATCAAACATTAACATCCACCATCTGTAATTCAACACAATGTATGTCCAAGTGATTTGCTGATGTTTTGTACTTACACTGGACATCTATGGATACAGATGTGGAGTTGATCTGGCCATACTCATTCTCAGCCTTGCAGTGGTAGATCCCGCTGTCCTTAGAGCTGATAGAGGTGAAATGATAAACGCCTCCTGGTCCCTGAATCAGTGTTTGGTTCTCCTTGTACCAGGTATAATTAGCTGCTGGGTTAGCATCACTGCTGCAGGTCAGAGTCACTGAACTGCCCTCCACTATCTCAGCAGAGGGACTCACTGACACAGAGGGAAGCTTTGGAGCATCTGGGGGAGAATGTGAATAGAAATAAAACAGGTTTTAGGCAAACAAGGTTGTTGTTCTGAGAGCCACCTACTGAGAGGGGCACCAAAGAGAAACAATTATAACAGAAAATGGCTAGTCAGAATTTATTTGATCCCTCTGCTCCACTTGATAAGCTGTGCTGCAGGTTCCCAACATGGTAAGGCAGAAAATGTGTAGTGACTCACTATGACACTGAGTTAAAATACAGTTAACATGTTTTACTACATCACAATGGGCAAGACAGACATTTTCATGGTGAATTACTCCTGACCCATTAAAGCTGTCAGCGTGTAACTATAATAAATATTGAAAACATATCAACACAGAACAGAAAGCATGTCTATATTTCACATGACACATACCTAAACCACCTGTGTCACACTTTTGAAGCACTTTTATATGTGAAAGGTACTACATAACAAAACTTACAAACATTATGTTACAAATGACAAAAAACAATACCATTCTACAAAACAGGCCAACCAGAGGTTCAGATTGTCGTGTTTATCTAAATATAATACTTTGATTTCCATGTGCACCTTCAAAGAGTCATTGGTCCCTGCAGTCACTCCTCCTCTCCATACTGGTCCTGCAGCGACCCTGTTTATTCACAACTACACTGTAAGAAATGAGGGTTAAAATCTACTGTCCTCATTCTGTGCAAAATGCTGACTAAAGATTAGCCAAAGCTAACATGAGGTCTGCATCATTGTTCCCTTGGTCTGGACCAAATGAAACGAACTGCAGAAGTGAAAGGACCCTTAGAAGATAAGTCACAACATTTATATTGTTATCCAGCAGCAGCTTGTGTCTTTAAAAGAATATTGTTGATCTCACAGATGCCTACTTTCTGTCTGGACAGATAAAATGTTCATAATCACCACAAGAAGTTTGGAGCAAAGCCAAAAGTTTAAATCCAATATTTTCTCACATTGTGCCTCTCTGCTCTGTTCTTCTCTTTGCTGGAAGTTGCAATCTGTGGAAATACTGGAGTGAAACAGTATTTTTCTCCCTGGGCAAACATTTTACCTTTCTCAGCAGACAGTGGACATCAGAGGAACTACAAGAATACAACCAGCTGCTGCATAACAAGTAAAAATGATGTTCTGATTTTAGCCTTAAGGTTTGTGTACAAAACACTTTGTACTGAATGACAGAGTAACATCAACACACCAATGGGGCTAAACCTTCTGCTGCAGCTCAGCAAAGAATCACTGTCTGGACAAACACCAAAAGGGAATTTTGGACTAAAACAACTGTGATTTTGGAAGTTACAGTTGATTCGTTACACTCAGACTGCTCAAACCTCAAATTATCTTAAGCTGAACTTTTATTTGCATGTTGCTCTATGAAGGTATCTCTTCAAGGAGGAAAAGGAGGAAGGATTAGTCACCAAAAACTTTTTTAATGTACAAATAAAATGTGAATATATTAACAAGGTAGAATTGAAAAAACTTAAATGATCTTTTAAACCCCTTGCGATGCTACTTTAGAACATGAGATTGTCTCTCCCAGCCTGAGCTCATCAGATGTTAACATCCACTATCTATAATTAATCACATTGTATGTCCAAGTGATTTGCTGATGTTTTGTACTTACACTGGACATCTATGGATACAGATGTGGAGTTGATCTGGCCAAACTCATTCTCAGCCTTGCAGTGGTAGATCCCGCTGTCCTTAGAGCTGATAGAGGTGAAATGATAAACGCCTCCTGGTCCCTGAATCAGTGTTTGGTTCTCCTTGTACCAGGTATAATTAGCTGCTGGGTTAGCATCACTGCTGCAGGTCAGAGTCACTGAACTGCCCTCCACTATCTCAGCAGAGGGACTCACTGACACAGAGGGAAGCTTTGGAGCATCTGGGAGAGAATGTAAATAGATTTTTAGGTGAAATGTGCTATATAACTAAACTTACAAACTGTCATGATCCTGCCTGTGTGTCTTGTTTGGGAGTCTGGGTTTTAGGTTCCATGTCTTTACTTCATGTCTTAGTATTTACTCCTAGTTCTTGTACATTATTTTGGTTTGGTCTGCACTGTACTCTGTGTTCTAGTTCTGTGTTCTGGTACTTTTGTGTGTGTTTCTGTCTTGTTGGTTATTCATTCTGCCCCAGGTCTGCTTGTCAAGTGTTCTCTCTGTTTTCCCCTTCTCTCTCTCTCCCTGCCTGTGCCTGGTTACCCTGAATCCTCTCACCTGTGTTTCTCCCGCCCTGCTCGTTAGTCCCTGTGTTTATATATAACTGGTGTTTCTGTTTTGTCTTTGTTGGGTCATTACCCTTTGTTGCAGGGTGTACCCTGTGTTGTAGTTAGTTCTCTTGTTGCCAGCCTTCTCGTCGTGTCTCCCTGTTTCTCTGCTTATTTGGACTTTGGATTTTGGATTTTCTCTTTGCATTTGGACTTTGTTTCAGGACTTTGTATATCAGCCACTCTACCTGTAAGTGTGCTCGCTTTTTGTTTGCTTTTTGCTTTTGTTTTAATAAATTACTGAACTGCACCAGTCGGCCTTCGTGTGTCCTGCGTTTGGGTCCTCCAACCTGCCTCACCACATTGTGACACAAACATTACGTTACAAATGAGAAAACAATACCATTCCACAACACAGGCCAACCAGAGGTTCAGAGAGTCAAGTTTATCTAAATATAATACTTTGATTGCCAAATTATGCACGCTGAAAGAGTCATTGGTCCCTGCAGTCACTCCTCCTCTCCATACTGGTCCTGCAGAGACCCTGTTTATTCACAACTACACTGTAAGAAATGAGGGTTAAAATCTACTGTCCTCATTCTGTGCAAAATGCTGACTAAAGATTAGCCAAAGCTAACATGAGGTCTGGTTAATTTTTCCCTTTGTCTGGACCAAATGAAACAAACTGCAGGTGCGAAAGGAAAAAAATGATGTTCTGATTTTACCCTTAAGGTTTGTGAACGGATCACTTTGTACTGAATGACAGAGTAACATCAACACACCAATGAGGCTAAACCTTCTGCTGCAGCTCAGCAAAGAATCACTGTCTGGTACCAAAAGGGAATTTTGTACCAAAACAACTGTAATTTTGGAAGTTACAGTTGATTCGTTACACTCAGACTGCTCAAACCTAAAATTATCTTAAGCTGAACTTTTATTTGCATTTTGCTCTATGAAGGTATCTCTTCAAGGAGGAAAAGGAGGAAGGATTAGTCACCAAAAACTATTTTAATGTACAAATAAAACGTGAATATATTAATAAGGTAGAATTGAAAAAAAATCTGAAACGGTCCTTTAAACCCCTTGTGATGCTACTTTAGAATATGAGATTGTTTCTACCAGCCTGACCTCATCAAACATTAACATCCACCATCTGTAATTAAACACATTGTATGTCAAAGTGATTTGCTGATGTTTTGTACTTACACTGGACATCTATGGATACAGATGTGGAGTTGATCTGGCCATACTCATTCTCAGCCTTGCAGTGGTAGATCCCGCTGTCCTTAGAGCTGATAGAGGTGAAATGATAAACACCTTCTGGTCCCTGAATCAGTGTTTGGTTCTCCTTGTACCAGGTATAATTAGCTGCTGGGTTAGCATCACTGCTGCAGGTCAGAGTCAATGAACTGCCCTCCACTATCTCAGCAGAGGGACTCACTGACACAGAGGGAAGCTTTGGAGCATCTGGGGGAGAATGTGAATAGAAATAAAACCAGTTTTAGGCAAACAAGGTTGTTGTTCTGAGAGCCACCTACTGAGAGGGGCACCAAAGAGAAACAATTATAACATAAAATAGCTAGTCAGAATTTATCTGATCCCTCTGCTCCACTTGATAAGCTGTGCTGCAGGTTCCCAACATGGTAAGGCAGAAAATGTGTAGTGACTCACTATGACACTGAGTTAAAATACAGTTAACATGTTTTACCATATCACAATGGGCAAGACAGACATTTTCATGGTGAATTACTCCTGACCCATTAAAGCTGTCAACGTGTAACTATAATTAATATTCAAAACATATCAACACAGAACAGAAAGCATGTCTATATTTCACATGACACATACCTAAACCACTTGTGTCGCACTTTATTTTGAAGCACTTTTATTTGTGAAAGGTACTACATAACAAAACTTACAAACATTACGTTACAAATGAGAAACAATACCATTCTACAAAACAGGCCAACCAGAGGTTCAGAGAGTCAAGTTTATCTAAATATAATACTTTGATTGCCAAATTATGCACGCTGAAAGAGTCATTGGTCCCTGCAGTCACTCCTCCTCTCCATACTGGTCCTCCAGAGACCCTGTTTATTCACAACTACACTGTAAGAAATGAGAGTTAAAATCTACTGTCCTCATTCTGTGCAAAATGCTGACTAAAGATTAGCCAAAGCTAACATGAGGTCTGCATCATTTTTCCCTTTGTCTGGACCAAATGAAACGAACTGCAGGTGCGAAGGACCCTTAGAAGATAAGTCACAACATTTATATTGTTATCCAGCAGCAGCTTGTGTCTTTAACAGAATATTGTTGATCTCACAGATGCCTACTTTCTGTCTGGACAGATAAAATGTTCATAATCGCCACAAGAAGTTTGGAGCAAAGCCAAAAGTTTAAATCCAATATTTTCTCACATTGTGCCACTCTGCTCTGTTCTTCTCTTTGCTGGAAGTTGCAATCTGTGGAAATACTGGAGTGAAACGGTATTTTTCTCCCTGGGAAAACATTTTACCTTTCTCAGCAGACAGTGGACATCAGAGGAACTACAAGAATACAACCAGCTGCTGCATAACAAGTAAAAAGGATGTTCTGATTTTACTCTTAAGGTGTCTGTATGGAACGCTTTGTACTGGATGACAGAGTAACATCAACACCCCAATGGGGCTAAACCTTCTGCTGCAGCTCAGCAAAGAATCACGGTCTGGACAAACACCAAAAGGGAATTTTGCACTAAAACAACAGTAATTTTGGAAGTTACAGTTGATTCGTTACACTCAGACTGCTCAAACCTCAAATTATCTTAAGCTGAACTTTTATTTGCATGTTGCTCTACGAAGGTATCTCTTCAAGGAGGAAAAGGAGGAAGGATTAGTCACCAAAAACTTTTTTAATATACAAACGAAATGTAAATATATTAACAAGGTAAAATTGAAAAAACTTAAATGATCCTTTAAACCCCTTGTGATGCTACTTTAGAACATGAGATTGTTTCTCCCAGCCTGAGCTCATCAGATGTTAACATCCACTATCTGTAATTAATCACATTGTATGTCGAAGTGATTTGCTGATGTTTTGTACTTACACTGGACATCTATGGATACAGATGTGGAGTTGATCTGGCCAAACTCATTCTCAGCCTTGCAGTGGTAGATCCCGCTGTCCTTAGAGCTGATAGAGGTGAAATGATAAACGCCTCCTGGTCCCTGAATCAGTGTTTGGTTCTCCTTGTACCAGGTGTATTTAGCTGCTGGGTTAGCATCACTGCTGCAGGTCAGAGTCACTGAACTGCCCTCCGCTATCTCAGCAGAGGGACTCACTGACACAGAGGGAAGCTTTGGAGCATCTGGGAGAGAATGTAAATAGATTTTATAAGTGAAATGTGCTATATAACTAAACTTACAAACTGGCATGATCCTGTCTGTGTTTTGTTTGGGAGTCTGGGTTTTAGTTCCATGTCTTTACTTCATGTCTTAGTATTTACTCCTGGTTCTTGTGTACATTAGTTTGGTGTAGTCTGCTCTTTACTCTGTGTTCTAGTTCTGTGTTCTGGTACTTTTGTTACATGTGTGCGTTTCTGTCTTGTTGGTTATTCATTCTGCCCCAGGTCTGCTTGTCAAGTGTTCTCTCTGTTTTCCCCTTCTCTCTCTCTCCCTGCCTGTGCCTGGTTACCCTGAATCCTCTCACCTGTGTTTCTCCCGCCCTACTCGTTAGTCCCTGTGTTTATATATAACTGGTGTTTCTGTTTTGTCTGTGTTGGGTCATTACCCTCTGTTGCAGGGTGTACCCTGTGTTGTAGTTAGTTGTCTTGTTGCCAGCCTTCTCGTCGTGTCTCCCTGTTTCTCTGCTTATTTGGACTTTGGATTTTGGATTTTCTCTTTGCATTTGGACTTTGTTTCTGGACTTTGTATATCAGCCACTCTACCTGTATGTGTGCTCGCTTTTTGTTTGCTTTTTGCTTTTGTTTTAATAAATTATTGAACTTCACCAAAACTTAAAACAGAAGTAATCACAAAACGGCATATCACTGAAAACACTAGTGAAGAATTTATTGAGGCTTTCTCCCCAACACCTGCCCCTCCACAGGTTTCAGTCAATGAGCTTGTGGATAATTTCAGTTCTAAAATTACAAATGTTATTGATGCCATTGCACCAGCCAAGGTGAAGGTGGTCTCTGGTAAGAGAAGATCTCCATGGAGAAATGCCACGCTGGTTAGAACTCAAAAAAGAGAGTGTCGAAAAGCTGAACGCAGGTGGCGGAAAGCAAATCTCCAGGTTCATTATGACATCTATAAAGAGAGACTTCGCATTTATAATTTAGAGCTGAGAAATGCAAGGCGGTCCTTCTTCTCTGACATCATCACCAAAAACACTAATAATGCACGTGCCCTGTTTGCTACTGTCGACAGGATAACCAACCCTCCTGTGTCTGTAGCCTCTGACCTTCAATCCACCAGGGCCTGCAATGAATTTGCTTCCTTCTTCGCAGACAAAACTCAAACAATTAGGCAAGCAATCAGCACCTCCATGTCAGGTACAGGATATGTTCTATCCCTGTGTCCACTTAAAAACAATTCATATAGCATGAGACAATTTGATTCTATTAACCATAAAAATCTGGAGGACATAATACAACATCTAAAATCCTCCTCATGCTGCCTTGATATTCTGCCAACAGGTTTTTTCAAAAAGGTGTCTAAATGCATGACCTCAGATTTACTACAAATTGTCAACATGTCTCTCCTCTCAGGTTTTTTTCCCACAGGCCCTGAAAACTGCAGTCATTAAGCCACTCTTAAAAAAGAGCAATCTAGACAGTTCACTAATGAGCAATTACAGGCCCATATCAAATCTCCCATTTTTAAGCAAAATAATTGAAAAGGCTGTTTTTCAACAGCTTAGTGCTTTCATGGCACTAAATAACTGTTTTGAGTCAGTCAGGTTTTCGACCACACCACAGCACTGAGACGGCTCTAGTTAAGGTCTTCAATGACATCCATTTAAACACTGACAGTGGCAGAATTTCAGTCTTAGTATTATTGGATCTCAGTGCTGCATTCGACACGGTAGACCACAACATATTACTAGACAGACTTGAAAACTGGGTTGGACTTTCTGGCACAGTACTAAACTGGTTTGAATCCTACTTAAAGGACATGGACTACTTTGTGTCTATAGGTAACTACACATCTGAGCTGACAAAAATGACATGTGGAGTTCCCCAAGGCTCCATTCTAGGACCTCTTTTGTTTAACATTTACATGCTTCCACTGGCTCAGATTATGACAAACAACAAAATATGTTACCATAATTATGCAGATGACACACAGATCTACATAACCATTTCACCAGGAGACTATGATCCCATACAGGCGCTGAGTAACTGTATTGAGCAGGTCAACGACTGGATGTGCCAGAATTTTCTCCAGTTAAACAAAGATAAGACTGAAGTTATTGTTTTTGGAGCCCAGGAGGAACGATTGAAAGTCAGTACTCGACTTCAATCTGTAATGTTAAGAACCACGGATCAAGCTAGAAATCTTGGTGTAGTCATGGACTCAGACCTGAATTTGCGGAGCCATATTAATACAATTACAAAGTCAGCCTACTATCACCTGAAGAATATATCAAGGATAAGAGGCCTTATGTCTCAGCAGGACCTGGAAAAGCTTATCCATGTATTTATCTTCAGTCGACTTGACTACTGTAACAGTGTCCTTACAGGGCTCCCTAAGAAATCCATCAGACAGCTGCAGCTGATCCAGAACGCTGCTGCTCGAGTCCTCACTAAGACCAAAAAGGTGGATCACATCACTCCAGTTCTGAGGTCTTTACATTGGCTACCTGTATGTCAAAGAATTGATTTCAAAACCCTGCTGTTAGTTTACAAAGCACTAAATGGATTAGGACCAAAATATATTTCTGATCTTCTGCTTCGTTATGAACCATCCAGACCTCTCAGGTCGTCTGGGGCAGGTCTGTTTTCTGTCCCCAGAGTCAAAACTAAACAAGGAGAAGCAGCGTTCAGTTATTATGCTCCGTATATTTGGAACAAACTCCCAGAAACCTGCAGGTCTGCTGAAACAGTCAGTTCTTTTAAATCAAGACTGAAGACCTTTCTTTTTTACCACTGCTTTTAATTAAATATTTAAGATTTTTCTTTTTATTGATAACTTACACTGCACTGTATCTTTTACTGTCCTGTTTTCTTTTTCTTTGTTTTTAGCTTTTAACCCTGATTGTAATTATATTTTATGTTGCTTTCAAATGTTTTTATTGTTTTTCCCTGTTGCTTTTATGTTTTGTGTAAAGCACTTTGAATTGCCTTGTCGTTGAAATGTGCTATACAAATAAACTTGCCTTGCCTTGCCTTGCCTTGCCTTCACCAGTCGGCCTTCATGTGTCCTGTGTTTGGGTCCTCCAACCTGCCTCACCACACACAACATTGTGACAGAATGACCCGACCGAAAAAAGGACCCAGCGGACACTATGTCCGAGGAAATTACCAATTTGTTCCTGGATTTACTGGAGCTGCGGAACATGTGGTACAAGGCCAGTAACCTTAGCCACAAGGAGGCTATCATATCCCAAGCCCGGACAGAATTGGCCGCAAAATCGGGAGCAGCCGACAATTTCCCAGGTGGATGCTGGATTTCCTCCACTCCTTAGCCAATTTCTCAGCCAAGTCATCTTCCGTTCATCAGCCTGTTAGCCATGAGCCAGCTAACAGGCTGCCAGCTGACACCAGGCAGCCTGACCCTCTGCCTCTTAGCATCCCCATGGCTAGCCCTGAGCCCTGGCCTGCTAGCACTCCAGCGGCTAGTCCTCTGCCAGATTCACAAACATTACGTTACAAATGACAAAAAATAATACCATTCCACAAAACAGGCCAACCAGAGGTTCCGAGTGTCAAATTTATCTAAATATAATACTTTGATTGCCATGTGCACCTTGAAAGAGTCATTGGTCCCTGCAGTCACTCCTCCTGTCCATACTGGTCCTACAGAGACCCTGTTTATTCACAACTACACTGTAAGAAATGAGGGTTAAAATCTACTGTCCTCATTCTGTGTAAAATGCTGACTAAAGATTAGCCAAAGCTAACATGAGGTCTGCATAATTTTTCCCTTGGTCTGGACCAAATGAAACGAACTGCAGGAGTGAAAGGACCCTTGGAAGATAAGTCAGAACATTTATATTGTTATCCAGCAGCAGCTTGTGTCTTTAAAAGAATATTGTTGATCTCACAGATGCCTGCTTTCTGTCTGGACAGATAAAATGTTCACAATCGCCACAAAAAGTTTGGAGCAAAGCCAAAAGTTTAAATCCAATATTTTCTCACATTGTGCCTCTCTGCTCTGTTCTTCTCTTTGCTGGAAGTTGCAATCTGTGGAAATACTGGAGTGAAACAGTATTTTTCTCCCTGGGAAAACATTTTACCTTTCTCAGCAGACAGTGGACATCAGAGGAACTACAAGAATACAACCCGCTGCTGCATAACAAGTAAAAAGGATGTTCTGATTTTACCCATAAGGTGTCTGTATGGAACGCTTTGTGACTGAATCACAGAGTAACATCAACACACCAATGGGGCTAAACCTTCTGCTGCAGCTCAGCAAAGAATCACTGTCTGGACAAACACCAAAAGGGAATTTTACACTAAAACAACTGTAATTTTGGAAGTTACAGTTGATTCGTTACACTCTGACTGCTCAAACCTCAAATTATCTTAAGCTGAACTTTTATTTGCATGTTGCTCTACGAAGGTATCTCTTCAAGGAGGAAAAGGAGGAAGGATTAGTCACCAAAAACTTTTTTAATGTACAAATGAAATGTAAATATATTAATAAGGTAAAATTGAAAAAACTTAAATGATCCTTTAAACCCCTTGTGATGCTACTTTAGAACATGAGATTGTTTCTAGCCTGAGCTCATCAGATGTTAACATCCACTATCTGTAATTAATCACATTGTATGTCGGAGCGATTTGCTGATGTTTTGTACTTACACTGGACATCTATGGATACAGATGTGGAGTTGATCTGGCCATACTGATTCTCAGCCTTGCAGTGGTAGATCCCGCTGTCCTTAGAGCTGATAGAGGTGAAATGATAAACGCCTTCTGGTCCCTGAATCAGTGTTTGGTTCTCCTTGTACCAGGTATAATTAGCTGCTGGGTTAGCATCACTGCTGCAGGTCAGAGTCACTGAACTGCCCTCCTCTATCTCAGCAGAGGGACTCACTGACACAGAAGGAAGCTTTGGAGCATCTGGAGGAGATGTGTTAGGATTAATCTAGGTTAAAGGTGCGTCACTACAGTAGCACATAATGTATTTACATCATAAACTATGAACAGCTGTGTGCAGCAACATTTTAGACTTTAAAGGTAGTTTGATAAATGGATGTGTGACGATTTCAATCACTGAATTGCATAAAACTCCTAAAATCTCCTGGAGCTCCTCAGTGAATTACAGATGTTAATGTGAAGAAAGTAGAGATGAAGGATGAAGGCACAGTCAGTAAAATCTTCTTCTGCAAAGACTGGACAGATTTAATAAGTTGTTTCACTCACATTTCACATTAACAATGTATTTAGATGATGTCCTCCTCCCCAGCTTGTTCTTCGCTGCACAGTAATACTCTCCAGAGTCAGAGGACTGGATGGAGCTGAAGACAAGCTGTGGTTCTTTACTGAGCAGTGTTTGGTTCTCCTTGTACCAGGTATAATTAGCTGCTGGGTTAGCATCACTGCTGCAGGTCAAAGTCATTGAACTGTTCTCCACTATCTCAGCAGAGGGACTCACTGACACAGAGGGAAGCTTTGGAGCATCTGGAGAAGAGATATGAACAATAATTTCCTAAATATGAGATTATATTATTATAGATGATTGACAATTTTAATTAAAACCTCTCTTTGTTTCTTTTTGATTCTCTCTAGTATTTGTCACAGCAGCTGTCCAGAGTGCTGATCCTGGAGCTGTCGAGGTTTGACTCCTGCTGGCGGAAACTGACAGCCAATAAGACGTCTTTAATCATTTGTCTCCTCTGTGGTTGTAGCAGCACTTGTGCTGTTTTAGATTTAGCACTACTAACATAAAGACCGTCTGTCTGTCGAATCTGTCAGGAATAAAATCTTCAGAAACTGGTAAATCGAAGTATCACTATGAAAAATTTAAAGTTACATGTCACGATCGTGTCCTGAGCTTGTCTGGGTTATATTATGTTGGCCATGCCTTCTGTGTTTTGATTTTGGTTTCTCTGTGTCTGGGTTTCAGTCCTGTCTGTCTGTGGTCTTGTATCAAGTCTTCTGCTTGTTCTGTGTGGTGGTTCTGATCTGTCCTGTTATCTCTTTGTCTGCATTAGTACTTGTTTAGTTCTGTTCCTGTCCCTCATGTGTTACTTCTGCCTCTGTCTCTGTACCTTAGTTCATGTCTTAAGTGTCTTAAGACTCCTGGTCAGTATAGTTCTTTGTTGTTTTGCCCATGTCTGCTCTGAGTTCTGTTTTATCTTTGCTTCAGTCTGTGTTCCTTGTTATTAGTGTATCTTGTCTGCTTGTGTCTGGATTAGTTTGTTTCTGATCTGTACAACTTACTTTGATATGGTCCATGTTTAGTGTTCAGCTCCTTGTGTTATGTCTGTTCCCCTCCAGCAATCTGCCCGCCTGCCAGTCTCTGGTTTACCTGCCTTGTTAGTCCTGATACCTCTCACCTGTGTTGCTCCCGCCCTGCTCGTTTGCCCCTGTGTGTAAATGTTTGGTGTTTCTCTTCATTCCCTGTCCGGTCATTGTCGTACCATTTGTGTTCTGCCATTACTGCGTTACCCGGTCTGTATTTTTGGATAGTCCAGTACCACTGACTGTGAGTTTTTGTCTTGCCTGGATTAAACACTCTAGACCTCAGTTTTCAGTGTAATGCATTTGGGCTCTCTCCTGCTCTGTGCACCCAGCGATCCTGACATTACAGGTGAACAATATCTGTTCTGTCACAGTTGAAAACTCTTCATTTAACCTAATTGAGAACTATCGGCCTTGACAGGCCATATTGGCCTGTTTTTTCTCTCTTTTTATGGAAACTCGTCTAATGATGATCACCAAGGACAGAAATCATTAATCAAGCTGGGACTGGACTAAGTGCAGTCCCACACAGCAGCCCTACAGGACTGGTTTTGGAGCACAGATTGGAGCGTGGTCAGAGAGGCCCAGGAGAGCCACATCAGTGTTTCTGATGTGGTGATCACTAAAACGATAAAATCCTTCCCCAATCAGAAGGCGTGGATGAATGGAGAGGTGAGGGCTCTATCCAGAGCCAAAGAACCTGCTTTTCAGTCGGGTGATGAAGAAGCTTACAGACCCGCCAGAGCGAAACTGAAAGCTGGCATCAAGGAGGCGAACTGGAGACATCAGCAGAGGCTGGAGAGAGACCTCACAATGCAAGATGAACTTAATACTGTTAATTCTTGCTGTCAGTATCCACAGCAGATGTGAGGAGAGTCCTGCTGAGAGTCAATATGAGTAAATCTGCTGGGCCTGCTAATATCCCTGGCTTTGTACTAAAAACCTGTGCCAATCAGCGACTTGTTGTTATTATTGATATTTTCAACATCTCACAGTCACAGGAGAGGATTCCCACCTGGTGGATTCCCACCTGCAGTGTCTAGAGTCTGAACAACTACTACACTGTGGGTCTCACCCCCATTCTGATTAGGTGCTTTGAGAAACTGGCTTTTCAGCACATAAAGAACAACATCCCAGCCAGCCTGGACTCTCACCAGTTTGCTTTCAGAACCAACAGATCCACAGAGGATTTCATCTCCTCTGCCCTCCACTCAGCCCTCACACGCCTTGAGAAAAAACACCTACATCAGAATGCAATACAGTCAGCACTCTGGGTTTAAATACAACACTCTGCAACTGGATATTGGACTTACTCACAAACAGACCACAGTCAGTTCAGATGGGCGGACTCACCTCCTCCACTATAGTGCTCAACATCAGAGCCCCCCAGGGTTGTGTGCTCAGCCCCCTCCTGTTCATACACCCACGACTGCATCCCCCGACATGGGGAGAACTCTCTTGTGAAGTTTGTGGAAGACACCACCATCATCAGCCGGATTTCAAACAATAAGACTTCATATCAGGGGGAAATTCATAATCTTGCCGAGAGGTGCTCAGAGAACAAACTCCTGCTCAACGTCAGCAAAACCAAGTAGCTCATTGTTGATTTTAGGAAGAAGGAGATAAAGATACATTCGTGTCTACATCAGTGGATTTGAGGTGGAGCAGGTGAACAGTTTCAGTTTCCTGAGCATCACAGAGAACCTGACATGGTTGTCTCACATCTCCACGCCGGTGAAGAAAGCTCAGAAACCACAGAAACCACTGTATTTCTATAAAGGCAAAATTCCCACACCAAGTTCTTGTCAGCTTTTACAGAGGAGCAACAGAAAGCATCCTGACTGGAAACATCACTAACATGGGATGTGCACGGCCCAGGACCAGAGGGCTCTGCAGCGGGGGATTAAAACTCCTCAGAAGATCATTGGTACCCATCTCCTGAGCATCAGTGATATCGATGAGGTCAGGGGCCTACAGAGCCTCATTTTGACTTGTTTTAAGGACATTACATCAAAGTTGAATCGGTCTGTATTGTGGTTTTCCACTTTGATTTTGAGTGTGACTCTAAATCCAGACCTCCATGGGTTGATACATTTGATTTACATTGATAATTTTTTGTGATTTTGTTATCAGCACATTCAACTATGTAAATAAAGGAGTATTTAATTATTAGAGATTATTTCATTCATTCAGATCTAGGATGTTATTTTAGTGTTCCCTTTATTTTTTGAGCAGTGTATATTGGCTGCTATGCAGCAGAAGGGAGTTACACAATTTCACTATTTAACATAATATATATAATTTGATAATAAACTTACCTAACTAGAAGTAATGGACTATCTCAATACCAGAAATTTTATAACTACTGAAACATTAAATTTAGCAACAACATTTTTTTTTCTTTAAATATTCCTGAATCACTAAAAATCAAATAGGAAATAATTTCTAAATGTTATGTCAAAACGTGTCTGAATTTTCCTTTTCTACGGGTAGTTTTTCTTTTTAGTAGTTAACTGCTACTGTGTCTACATTAACAGCTAGGAGACTGCAATACCGTTATGTCTGAAATTTTAATTTCTATTGTAATGTCAGTGTGTATTTTTTGTCCTGACACAGTGGAGTAAACTTACACACTGAAGGAGAGCGGAAGGACTCATGTCCTTTTACAGCACAGGAGATGATGTCTGCAGGATAAAACTGATCTTTATAAGAAGATGTCTGCACCCTTTCCATTTTCTGTCCATTCTTGAACCAGACGAAGGAAGGACGATCAGACAGACGACAGCTGCTGTGACAAAGCAGCTCTGCCTCAGTATAATTCCTGTAGACTGTTGATCTGATCACCTGCACCTGGAGATCTGTGAAAAAAACAACAACACAGGAATATTTGGTCTTTATGCGGAACTGAATCACACACAGAGATATAAACAATAGAAAATTATGACAATCATGTAATCAATTAATCCCACATGTGTTTATTTCTCATCAGGATCACTCTTTGACACATTCAGTTGTCATCAAATTGTCTAAATATTTTGTTACAGTTTGTGTTCATCAGTACCTGTGACAGTCAGAGTTGTACCAGGTAAACTACTCCTCCATTCAAATATCTGTGTTTTGAATTTGAAGTGATACTCAGCTGAGTCGCTCTCTCTCAGGTCAGTGATTCTCAGGGTGGAGCGTCCTCTCGCTGTTTCAAGGACCTGAACACGACCTGCATACTGGGAGTCTTTACTAAGGTCCTCAGGCTGTAAGGAATACCACCATGGACGACTATGTTTAGGAATGAACCAGAATTTAGATTTGATAGTGTCATAACTGTTGTAAGTAGAAGAAATGTTCACTGATGAGCCTTTAACGGCACAGATGCTTCTGTCAGTGTAAGTCACTCTGTTGGAGTCTTGACCACGGAAACCTGAAAAATAAAACAAATTGGACCATCTTTAAACCAGAGTTACGGAGTCAAAATGACTGTTTCCTTATTAAAAATACATGTAGTTCTACGGCTCCTCAAGAAGGTGTAATGTTAGTGGAAGAGTCAACTCACGAACTGTAGGAGAGGGGAAACGCTCCATTCCTTTTATAGCACAGGAATAACTGTCTGCAGAATAAAAGTTGCCTGAATAAGAAGAAGATGTTTGCATCTGAATTTTCTGTCTATTCTTGAACCAGACGTAGGAAAGGCGATCAGGTAGAGGACAGCTGCTGTGACAAAGCAGCTCTGCCTCAGTATAAGTCTGGTAGACTGTTGATCTGATCACCTGCACCTGCAGATCTGTGAAGAAGGAACAGGAACATTTGGTCTTTATGTGGAACTGAATCACACACAGAGATATAAACAATAGAACATCATGACAATCATGTAATCAATTAATCCCACCTACAGTTCTTTCCCATTAGGATCACTATTTGACACATTCGCTTGTCATCAGATAGTTTAAATGTGCTGTTGCAGTTTGTGTTCATCAGTACCTGTGACAGTCAGAGTTGTACCAGGTAAACTACTCCTCCATTCAAAGCTTCCTGCTGTGAATTTGAAGTGATACTCAGCTGAGTCGCTCTCTCTCAGGTCAGTGATTCTCAGAGTGGAGCGTCCTGTCTCTGTTTCAAGGACCTGAACACGACCTGCATACTGGGAGTCTTTACTAAGGTCCTCAGGCTGTGAGGGATTCGGCCACTGAAGACTACGTTCAGGACTGAACCAGAATTTAGATGTGATAGTTTCATAACTGTTGTAAGTAGAAGAAATGTTCACTGATGAGCCTTTGAAGGCACAGATGCTTCTGTCAGTGTAAGTCACTCTGTTGCATGAATGACCATGGACACCTGAAAATGACATATTTTTTATTATTATTATTAAAACTATTCTCCTTACTGCAGTAATTCACAGCTGGTTGTCTTGAACTCATGGTACAGAACGTCAGCTCAAATGTTCAAAACTTTGTCACATTATTGTGGAGTGAACTCACACACTGATGGAGAAGGAAAATCCTCACATCCTTTAAGGGCGCATGAATAGCTGTCTGCAGGATAAAAGTAGTCTGAGTAAGAAGACGCTTCCTTAATTTTCTGTCCATTCTTGTACCAGATGTAGGAGGTTTGATCACGTAGACGACAGCTGCTGAGACACTTAAGCTCTGACCATGTACATGTGAAAAACCCGCATGATTCTGAGTTGCTCATCTGCACCCGAGAGGTGTAAGTCACTCCCCGGTGATTCTGACCCTGTATCACTGTAACACAGAGCACATCAGAAACTACAATCAGACTCACAAGTGTCAGGAGACAGACTTTCATTTGTGGTGGACGTGCTTCAGTGTGTGAAGCTACATGCCCTCTTACTTTGGCTCTCATGCCGTCCCACTTTACGTCAGTGTCAGATAAAGATAATCTCATATTACCCACTTTATATTTATTTTCTTTTGGAAACTTTCTAATATTTGTTTTAAAAATGGATATCCCAATATACTGTAAAACAAGTTGCATCTGGTTTATTCCAAAGGGAACAAAGCTATGAGAATATACTGTATGATGCAAAGGAACACTCAAATATGTGCACATGATCTCTGCAGTTAATCTCAAAGTACACTGAGGCAGGACATCACACACAGGCTGCAGTGAAAGAACAGCAGTAATGTACTGAAAGTGAAAAGTATGAAAAAACTGAATATTAAATATTAGAACGGTGGAGCTCGGCTTCTTTCCTTCCTGTGGTCAGGCTGCTGCAGAGTGTGGATGATACTGTATGGTGTGATATAAAACATTACAGACTTATTCTAGTGACAGAAAAAAAGACAGCAAAATTAATTTTGGCTGATTCCCAAGTCTGTTTTAAACATGGAAGTTGAAATTATAACTGTGTTCAGGTATGAGGTAAAGGTAAACTGTAGCAGATATTTTTAAGCATTTGACTTGTTGTCCATTTAAACATTAAATATTGTTCATAATCAACATTTTATAATTCAGTTTATGACTTTTACATTGGTAAGGTATAAACGCAACGAGATGCTGCTGGTGTAAAAAAACTGTCGTAGTCTTGTAAAGACTTCAGTTAAAGAAAGAGTGAAGTGAGTCTCCAGGGTTGCAGGGGTCGCACCACATGGCATCACATCACAAATCAAAAATGATTTTTTACTAAAACCCGCCTTCCTCTGATTTTCTGAAGTGCGCTAACACAAAATAAAGATGTACAGTACCTTGTACAGAGAGAAGGAAGACAACAAATCCACTCGCTGCTGCTGTTAAACTCATTGCTGCTCCTCACGTCTTTTAAATCAGCAGGTAGATCACAAACATGAGACGTCCTGTATTTCAGTTATTCAACAAAATTGGAATCAAAAAGGAAGGATGCTGTCTTTCAGGACAGTTTGACTCTCTGTGCTTGGTACAGTGTTTGATAAGTTGTTAAACACTGCCCTGGCTTCCTTCCTCTTTACATTATTAATATGCATCAACAGATGGATGTCAGTAAATATCTGCAAGTTGAAATGAATAAATGATTCGTTTTGTTCTTAAAATCTTTATTATTCTTATTGTTGTTTTGCAAATGATGCAGCAGTGATTTCTTGAAATATAGTTTATGGAAATAAGAGTGATGTTTTATGACTGGGTCTATTTTGTGTTTGTCTCGTGCAGGAGAGGACAAACATTAACAGGTCAACATTTGGGTGAAGCTTTATAAATTGCTGCCAGTGGTTTCACTTTCCACTGATCAACAGTTGGTGGTAAAGACTTGTGGTGGACTTGTGAAACTTATGGGAACACACTGCACAGTAGAGGAGAGGTCGTGTGAGGACAGGAGAAGCACAACAGTATAGTCTGGTGCATAACATTTAATGGAATAAATGCAATTTGTAACAAGAAAGTAGAAGCAGGCCTGTGTAGCTTATGTGCACAGTATGAAACCTTGACGTGTGAAGTGTAATCATCCTATTGGAAAATAACTGTTGTTGAATGTATGTGAACATTATACAATGAAGGTGTTGCTATATACTGTATATGCCCTGTTTTACCTTTGAGTCTTTTGTAAAGAATATGATCTCATGAGCTGTCAGGAGCTTCAGGGGTTTAGAGAAGTGGAGGGTTTCTCAGGAAAAAGAGGGAAGTATCCCTCTCAGGGGATTTAGCTGATAAACGTTTTTTTCTGAACTTTAATAGCATGGAAAGAACACGAGACTTTGGAGGGGAATGGCGCAGTTAGAATTAGACCGGAAGTCCATGTGGCATTGAGCAGAGAGAGCCTATTAAATGAGGAGGAGAGCTTGGTAGGGTGGACAGTCTTCCCGTATCTGCAGAGCAGGGACAATTTCTCCGGCAACACCTTGGTTCGTCTCTTCTAAAAATCTAAACTAAATTTAAGAATTCCTTAAAGAATTTTGACTGTTGTTTATGCATATGTACCAAACAGCAGTTCAGAGTATTCGGCCTTCTTGGAGACTTGAATGAGTTCTGTATGGGGCTCCTGTAGGGGACTCCTTAGTTCTGCTGGAAGACTTCAATGCGCATGTGGGCGATGGTGGAGATTCCTGGAAACGCGTGAACGGTAGGAACGGCACCCCTGATCTGAACCCGACTGGGTGTTTGTTGTTAGACTTCCGTGCTAGTCATGGATTGTCTATAATGAACACCATGTTCGAGCATAAGCATGCTCATATGTGTGCGTGGGACCAGAGCACCCTAGGCTGAAGACCGATGATCAATTTTGTAATCGGTTCATCTGATTTGAGGACGCATGTTTCGGACACTCAGGTGAAGAGAGGGGTGGAGCTGTCAACTGATCACCATCTGGTTGTGAGTTGGGTCAGGGGGTGAAAGACTCTGGACAGACCCGGTAAGCCCAAACAAGTAGTGAGGGTGAACTGGGAACGTCTGGAGAAGGCCCCTGTCCGTGAGATCTTTAACTAAAACCTCCGGCGGAGGTTTTCTGGCATCCCTGTGGAGGTTGGGGACATTGAACACACAAGCTGTGTTGTCAAGGTCTTAGGTGCCTCAAGTGGCATTAACCCTTGAACACCGTCATGGACAGTAGTGATCAGGGAAGCCGTCTGACTGATAAAGGAGGTCTTCTGGGATTTTTTGTCTTGGAGGACTCCGGAGGCGGTTTTAAAGTACTAACAGGCCCGGAGGGCTGAAGCCTCTGCTGTGGCAGATGCAAAGCAGCGTGTGTGGGAGAAGTTCGGAGAAGACATGGAGAAGGACTTTCGGTCGGCACCAAAGTACTTCTGGAGAGCTGTGCACCACCTCAGGAGGGGGAAGCGGGGAACCGTCAAAGCTGTGGACAGTAAGGATGGGACCCTGTTGACCTCAACTGGGGAGGAAATTGAGAGGTGGAAGGAACACTTTGAGGAACTCTGACAGACAAGCTGTCTCTAGTAGAGGCAGAGCTGGTGGCTGATGGGGGTTTTTCGTCAGTTTCCTTGGTGGAAGTCACTGTGGTAGACAAACAACTGCACAGTGGCCAAGCCCCAGGGATCGATGAGATCTGCCCAGAAATGCTAAAAGCTTTGGGGGTAGAGGGGCTGTCTTGGATGACACGTCTCTTTAAAGGGGTGGTATTATGCTTTTTGGCTTTGTCCCTCTCCTTTATTAAGTTACTTTTTTTTTTTGCATGTAACAGGTTTGCATAGTGAAAAAGCCTAAAGTCCAGCCCAAAGGGAGTTCCCATCTCCCTCAGAAAACTCTGCTCAGAACTGCTTGAAAACAGAGCGATTGTAGTCCAACCCTTCACTTCCTTGACTTGTGACATCACAATGCAAACGCGTCATAATATAACCCAACTTCTGGGTCAGGAATTTAACCCAAAAGTTGGGTCAAAAAGAATAACCCAATTGTCTGGGTTGAAATAACCCAGAAATTAGTTGGTCCCTTTTTAACCCAGGAGTTGGGTCAAAAATAACCTAACTTGGGTTACTATGCCAGTATGCATTATTTCAGAAAAATAAAACTTTGTTTTACATATATCTGTCACGGTGTGGTGCAGGCAGAAGAAGAATAAGAGGAGGAGTCCAAAGTTCCAATTCAAATGTTTTACTAATAAAGTAACTCCAAAAAGGTACAGACAGGCAGGATGTACTCACACTAAACAAAGGACGGCCAAAGACTGACTGATAGTGTCCTCATCTAACAGAAGAAATGCCTCCAAATCTATGTCTTCACCTGAAAGACAGAAAACAAGACAACATGAGTATTGTCAATAAGTCGAGACAATTGTAAACCTGTCACCAGACACTCTTTGATTATCAATGTAGCACCCCACCACCCTATATAAGCGCCTAAGTGACTATCATTAGCTTCAGACTTGACTGATGGGGTGTTATGGGTTCAGTGTTTATTTCAAAAGGTAGCTACCACAAAGGTTTACCTGTTTTGGGTGACTCCTGAAATACCCTCTTACTATCCACAGAAATAGTCAAACTTAGCCTTTAAATCTCTCCACATAATATATTTGAAATAACTGACCCAACAAAAAATAAAAAGGTTGCAGGCCTGTGTGTAGCTCGGGTGCGGTGCGGCCGACAAAATCCCTCTTTCCTCTTTCTCAACAGAGTAACAATTCACACGTTCAACTCACAGTTCAGCGTCCTTCCAGAAGAAACAGAGCAGGAAGCCATGAGCGATTAATCTAAATGGCAGCGGAGGCGAAGTCCTCGTTAGGTCCTCGTGCGTTAACTCCAAACAGTCCAAGTTCAGCAATGGCGTCCTCTGCTCCAGTGGCTCGCCGACGCTAGCTCAGTTAGCCCAGCTACACTCGCACTAAACTTGCGCTCTAACACACTGCGTCTAAGCGAGTACAGTGCTTTACTGTCCTCAGCTATAACATCTTCTGTTCAAACGTTACGTAAACATTCAACAAACTGCCTATCTGATAGTTTCTCAACTTTTCTCCATCTCCGTGGTCGTCTCTCTCGCGTCTCAATATTGTTGTTATACATTCATGCCAATAAAGCTAATTTGAATTTGAATTTGAGAGGGAGAAAGCCAACCCTATAACCCAGAACATGGGTTAGTCTTTGAAAAACAACCCAGAAACCCAAACAACCCAGGAATTGGGTCAAAATATTAGCCCTGTAACCCAGAAAATGGTTACTCTCTGAAAAAATAACCCATAATTTTAACCCAACACAAATAACCCAGAAAATGGGTTGAAGAAATAACCCAGGAATTTTTAGTGTGTGCAAAAGAGTTTATTCCAAAAAAAGACGAATAAACCCGAGTGACATCCTAGCAGGTCAGGATGAAACACTGAGCAGCGTCAGCGTGCAGCGCCTTATATTACCATACGCTCCACCTACAAAGTGGGTGTCCCACCGTAACTCCACCTGCAGGGTTCGCTGACCACTCCTCTCCAATGGTAAATTTCTTATCCTATGCTGCCATCTTGAGGCCACTTTTGTGTACTTTTTACTGAATCCAATGACGCTTTTTGGCTGTTGTTCTAGCCTTATTTTATCATGATTTGTCCCTTTTTATATATTTTTTTATATATTTCAGGACTAGAAATTCACCATTGGGTTTCAACTTCACTCTCACCATTTTTTCTTTAAGTTTTAAGGCATACTTTTGGCACTATTAAAGCTTAAACTTTTATCATTGTATTTTGAAAAACAATCAACATAATCAACATAATCAATACGTGTATTGCATGATTTCACACATCATAACAGAATTAGATCATCCATGGAGTAAACTGCGTCACATCTCACACTGCCATGTCCTACAGTAACCTCGTCACGAGCCTGCTTCTAGAAAACTCCTGGCCCCCCTCCGACCGAAGTTGGCACCAGGGATGCCACGTGCCTTGGCCGGTGTTCCTGCCTCTTATCTCTGATAGGCTGAGATGTTCCTTTTGCTATTGGACATTGACACATGCTACATGATCTGCCCAAGATGTTTTCCTTTTTTATATCATTCTGCCTCACAAGTTCACTCTCAGTTCACTCGCGAGTTTACCTTCGGTCATACTACACAGTTCACTCCAGTACACGGTGAATGACATGAGAAACCATACCAATTCACGGCTTATATTTCTACTTGGTTACAATAGATGCACGTCTGATTAATACAGCATCTCTAAATGATTATAAAGTGATTGATTGATCTGTGATTAAGTTTCAGTGACTACACCAATCAATGTGTAGCCACAAAAACCCATAATATGTGAGTACATAAGTCATAAAATGTGAGTACATGAGTATGCATCAAAAATGAGATGGACTATATAGATGCATGTTCCGCAACACAACCCTCAAAAACTCCCCAGTAGGTGTTTTGATGCTGCCTTTTGCTATCTTATGCTGCTCCATCCCTTTGCTCCCAAAGCACATGAACCTGCTCACTCACACAAACATGTGCAACTTGTTGAGCCTGGGCAGTTAGATACAGAAAGGAGCACACACACCCAGAACTATAGGGTTTTAACACTGTGATCCTAACTTTACACTATAAAATAACACTTTAAATAATGACTATGTGGACCACCCACAACAATTTAGGCTATAATGCTCCAAAATAATTCACAACAGGAGCAGCGGGGGCGGTATTGCACTCGCTTTACCGCACCGTTGTGATAAAAAGAGAGCTGAGCCGTAAGGCAAAGCTCTCGATCTACCGGTCAATTTTCGTTCCTACCCTCACCTACGGTCATGAAAGCTGGGTCATGACCGAAAGAACGAGATCGCGATTACGATAATGAACATACCTGCTGTAAGTTCTAAGTACATTACATGATAAATTGGTTAGCTAGCTCACAACGATGTTTATCGGTTTGATGCTCTGACTTTATGAGAGGTGACGGCGTACAGTTTAACAAGGCATGACAGTGCGCCTGTGCAAGCTTGGAGAATGACGTACGACTTGTGGAATTACCATAGTCATACGCCACCACCAAGTTTTAACAACTAAGCAACTTTTGCAACTTTGAGCACAAAAAATATTTGGCGAACTATGTGGTTAATAAACACTGTAAGGAAACGACTCAGAAAAATCTGAAATATCATAGAAATGTCAACATGCACTGGAGTGGGGGGGGGGTTAAACCCATTTTCTCCAGCTGCTCCCAGGTCCCTGAACACTTTCCTCCTTTGATGACTGAACTTTTTGCAACAGACTAGTACAAGCTTAGGTGTTTCCTTATCTCCACATTACACAACAATATAGGACTGGAAAAGCACTATAATAGTTGTCCTTTAATTTACTAACACGAGAAAAACAAAACCATGAGTAAAAGAGTAACGTTATTTCCTGTTGCTGGAATCCGACGGTGGAGACTGTGGGCAGGGTGCAAACTACAGGGAGCTCGGCTCCTCTTAACAAGACGGTAGCTCCCCTGATGGATCATGGGTAAATAGATTTCTGTAGTCTGTGTGTGTTTGTGCTTTAATGAATTACTTTCATTAGTTCAGCCTGACCAATCTTGTCTGAGTGTCGAGGGATTCGAATAATCAATGACGTTATGCTGCTGTACCACGTGCATAAATGCACACAGCGTCTTTTTTTTGAATGGGGATACAATTCAACCAAATCTGAATAGTTTAACAGACAAGTTTTCCTGCTCTAATAATGTTGCTGATCACAGTATAAATGTAGAAGTACAGATATATTATGTTGCTGATCTCTACTAATATTCAAGAAAAATAAGTCAAAGAGAGCATTTGACATTTTATTTTTGTTCTTTACTGATAATAACAAAATTCTTTCTGAATAATAAGCACAAAGACAGTTAAAGCTAAAATCCCAAACTTTCTGCACACTGTCGCCCTCTGCAGCAGGGAGAGGAAACTGAAATGATGATCAAACTGCAGAGTTGTTGTGGAAGCTGGCTGTTTATTTCAGCCACTGCAACATAAATGATACATCTAGCAAAGTGTGACAGAGCTGTTTAAGTTTAAATATAGACTGTACATGATGTGAAATCCAGTTTGATGTGTCTGTTTTGAACAGACTTTATCGTGCATTCAGTATTTCTTAAAACATTTTATTACATTAAAATTTTGAATAAAATTTTGTATCCTGACAAAGATTCTTAGCTTAATGTAATGTTGTGAAAATAAAGCTGACATTCTACTTTAATCTTGTGCTACATTCTGCTGCTGACGTCTACCTGCTGCTGCTAATGAAAACTAAAAATGAAAATGTTTGAAGTTAAAGGTAAATGTATCCTCATCCTCCACTGGACTACTTTGTGTTGTGCTTCTCTCTGTTTCCATCCAGGTGAGTCCCTTTGGTTTGACAGCATCAGAAGAAAGTCACATTCAGTTTTGTTTTAAGGCTGCGATGTTGGTATAAATAGGATCAGACTCCAACTGATGGGGAGAGAAAACAAGATGAGAGTCAAATGCTTCTTAAATGTAATTTAACTATTACATTTTTGTTAAAATGAATGTCTAAGATAACAAATTATAACCCTTTGGTAGGGGAAGTTCTGTCACTGCGGCCCAACAGTTTTCTCACCTCTATGGTCTCTATGGGTTCGTTTGGTTCAGCGGTGGAGCTCAGAGTTTTCTTCTTTCTGAATTGAATCAAAAAACAAAAAGTTTGATGACTTGATAACTTCAAAACTATTAGAACTAAATATTCAAAGTAAAAGATCAGTGGAACTGATTCATTCTTATAGTTTCACCTCATCCACAGACAAACCAGAACCAGAGGAATCAGGATGACTACCACCAGAGTCAACGTGATGATAATTATTATCATTGTTGTTTTATCTAGAAATGGAGACAGAGTGTTATTATAGATCAACTGTACTGGACCTCACTATTAGGATTTGTATCATGAATCAGTTTGCCAGGTGATGCTCTTCTGTTAATCAGCCAGGTAGAAACGTACCTGCCAGAACACTCAGATGTAAGGTGGAGTTATGACGTCCTCTTTCATTCTGGACTTCACAGTAATAATCCCCTCTGTGTTCAGCTCTGAAGTCAGTGATGGTGAAGTTCTGTCCTGATGCTTTTGGTGAGTCTTCATTATCCTTGTACCAGGTGTATTTAGCTGCTGGGTTAGCATCACTGCTGCAGGTCAGAGTCACTGAACTGCCCTCCTCTATCTCAACAGAGGGACTCACTGACACAGAGGGAAGCTTTGGAGCATCTGGAGGAGATGTGTTAGGATTAATCTAGGTTAAAGGTGCGTCACTACAGTAGCAGATAATGTATTTACATCATAAACTATGAACAGCTGTGTGCAGCAGCATTTTAGACTTTAAAGGTGGTGATAAATGGATGTGTGACTGTTTCAATCACCACATTGCATAAAACTCCTAAAATCTCCTGGAGCTCCTCAGTGACTTACAGATGTTAATGTGAAGAAAGTAGAGAAGAAGGATGAAGGCACAGTCAGTAAAATCTTCTTCTGCAAAGACTGGACAGATTTAATAAGTTGTTTCACTCACATTTCACATTAATGATGTATTTAGATGATGTCCTCCTCCCCAGCTTGTTCTCAGCTGCACAGTAATACTCTCCAGAGTCAGAGGACTGGATGGAGCTGAAGACAAGCTGTGGTTCTTTACTGAGCAGTGTTTGGTTCTCCTTGTACCAGGTATAATTAGCCGCTGGGTTAGCATCACTGCTGCAGGTCAGAGTCACTGAACTGTTCTCCACTATCTCAGCAGAGGGACTCACTGACACAGAGGGAAGCTTTGGAGCATCTGGAGAAGAGATGAACATGAATTACTGAAAGATTTGATTATGTTATCATGGTTGATTGACTATTTTCAATAAAACCTCTCTTTGTTTCTTTTTGATTCTCTCTAGTATTTGTCACAGCAGCTGTCCAGAGTGCTGATCCTGGAGCTGTCGAGGTTTGACTCCTGCTGGCGGAAACTGACAGCCAATAAGACGTCTTTAATTATTCGTCTCCTCTGTGGTTGTAGCAGCACTTGTGTTTTCAGATTAGCATTACTAACATAAAGACCGTCTGTCTGTCGAATCTGTCAGGAATAAAATCTTCAGAATCTGGTAAATCGAAGTATCACTATGAAAAATTTAAAGTTACATGTCACGATCCTGTCCTGAGCTTGTCTGGGTTATATTATTTTGGCCATGCCTTCTGTGTTTTGATTTTGGTTTCTTTGGTTTTGGGTGTGAGTCCTGTTTTTCTGTGGTCTTGTATCAAGTCTTCTGCTTGTTCTGTGTGGTGGTTCTGATCTGTCCTGTTATCTCTTTGTCTGCATTAGTACTTGTTTAGTTCTGTTCCTGTCCCTCATACGTTAGTTCTCTACCATAATGCTTGGGTTCTATCTGGGGTTTTTTTGAGATGTCAATTTATGTTTTCCGCCAGTTTCATTAATTAATCTGATTTTGATCATTCTGCTTTAGTCTCCGTGTAGCCTTTATTATTTCATTCATCTGCATCTTTAAGTTCGTACTTTGTATCCGTTTTGTCTCTTATCTTATTTCCTAATTTGGTGTCTTACTTCTTAGTCCTATACCTTTGTTCCGGTCAGTATAGTTCTGTGTTGTTTTATCCATGTCTGCTCTGAGTTCTGTTTTATCTTTGCTTCAGTCTGTGTTCCTTGTTATTAGTGTATCTTGTCTGCTTGTGTCTGGATTAGTTTGTTTCTGATCTGTACAACTTACTTTGATATGGTCCATGTTTAGTGTTCAGCACATTGTGTTATGTCTGTTCCCCTCCAGTAATCTGCCTGCCTGCCAGTCTCTGGTTTACCTGCCTCGTTAGTCCTGATACCTCTCACCTGTGTTGCTCCTGTGTATAAATGTTTGGTGTTTCTGTTCATTCCCTGTCCAGTCATTGTCGTATCATGTGTGTTCTGTCACAGTCGAAAACTCTTCAGTTAACCTAATTGAGAGCTATTGGCCATGACATCATCAATAGAAGAATATTTTTGTTTTTAATCTGTTTTTTCTCTCTTTTATTCAAACTTGTCTAATGATGATCACCTAGGACAGAAATACGTTAATCAAGTTGGGACTGGACGGAGTGCAGCGGATCTGGAAACGATAACTAGCAACTGCTTCTCCCAACAAAACAAGTGGACAAGCCAAAAGAAACACCGGAGAAAGAAGACAGGAAAGCGAGCCAGAGAAGAGTTTGGACCAAAGGCTTTCACACTCCCCCGCTTACTCCTGGCTAACGTCCGGTCATTGGAGAGTAAAATTGAGGATGTAAGACTGAAGCTTGATTTATACATGAAGCTTGATGATAAAGAAGCTTACAGCACCGCCAGAGCGAAACTGAAAGCTGGCATCAAGGAGGCGAACTGGAGACATCAGCTGTCAGCATCCACAGCAGATGTGAGGAGAGTCTTACTGAGAGTCAATATGAGTAAATCTGCTGGGCCTGCTAACATCCCTGGCTGTGTACTAAAAACCTGTGCCAATCAGCTAGTTGTTGTTATTACTGATATTTTCAACATCTCACAGTCATGTTAGAGATGGTTCCCACCTGCTTCAAGACAGCCACCATCATTCCTGTACCTAAAAAGGCTGCAGTGTCTAGTCTGAACAACTACTACCCTGTGCGTCTCACCCCCATTCTGATTAGGTGCTTTGAGAAACTGGCTCTTCAGCACATAAAGAACAACATCCCAGCCAGCCTGGACTCTCACCAGTTTGCTTTCAGAACCAACAGATCCACAGAGGATTTCATCTCCCCTGCCCTCCACTCAGCCCTCACACACCTTGAGAAAAAACACCTACATCAGAATGCAATACAGTCAGCACTCTGGGTTTAAATACAACACTCTGCAACTGGATATTGGACTTGCTCACAAACAGACCACAGTCAGATCAGATGGGCGGACTCACCTCCTCCACTCTAGTGCTCAACATCAGAGTATCACCAGAGGGCTAACACCAGAGGGCTCTGCTGCGGGGGATTAAAACTCCTCAGAAGATCATTGGTACCCATCTCCTGAGCATCAGTGATATCGGTGAGGTGAGGGGCCTACAGAGCCCAAAGGAGAGTACCCACCCAGCCACAGCCTGTTCACCCTGCTGCCTTCTGGGAAGAGATGTTTCTGCTGCCGTACCACCAGACTGCAGAGCAGCTGTTTCCCCCGAGCTATCAGACTCTTTAACTCTAATTCATCCTCAGCACTGCTCCAGTGATGATAGTTTATTTTTGTTTACCATTTTTCATAATGGATTAATAATAATTGATAATTTATATTAATTTATATTGTCCTCTATGTAGCAGAGGGGAGTTACAAACACAATTTCACTATATAACATAATATATATATTATGATAATAAAGTTACCTAGAAGTATCTCAGTAACAGAAACTTTATAACTACCAAAACATTAAATTTAGCAACAACATATTTTTTTCTTTAAATATTCCCGAATCACAAAAAATCAAATAGGAAATAATTTCTAAATGTTATGTCAAAACATGTATCTGAACTTTGCTTTACTTCTGGTAGTTGTTTTTATTTATTGTAGTAATTGCTGCTGTGTCTACATTGAGATCTATGAGATTCCAATACCGTTGTGTCTGAAATTTTAATTTCTATTGTAATGTCAGTGTGTATGCATGTTTTTTTTCCCTGACACAGTGGAGTAAACTTACACACTGAAGGAGAGCGGAAGGCCTCCTGTCCTTTTACAGCACAGGAGATGATGTCTGCAGGATAAAACTGATCTTTATAAGAAGATGTCTGCACCCTTTCCATTTTCTGTCCATTCTTGAACCAGACAAAGGAAGGACGACAGCTGCTGTGACAAAGCAGCTCTGCCTCAGTATAAGTCTGGTAGACTGTTGATCTGATCACCTGCACCTGCAGATCTGTGAAGAAGGAATATTTGTTCTTTATGTGGTACTGAATCACACACAGAGATATAAACAACAGAAAATTATGACAATCATGTAATCAATTAATCACACATACATTTATTTCTCATCAGGATCACTCTTTGACACATTTACTTGTCATCAGATTGTTTAAATGTGCTGTTACAGTTTGTGTTCATCAGTACCTGTGACAGTCAGAGTTGTACCAGGTAAACTGCTCCTCCATTCAAAGCTTCCTGCTGTGAATTTGAAGTGATACTCAGCTGAGTCGCTCTCTCTCAGGTCAGTGATTCTCAGAGTGGAGCGTCCTCTCGCTGTTTCAAGGACCTGAACACGACCTGCATACTGGGAGTCTTTAATAAGGTCCTCAGGCTGTGAGGGATTCTGCCACTGAAGACTACGTTTACGACTGAACCAGAATTTAGATTTGATAGTTTCATAACTGTTGTAAGTAGAAGAAATGTCCACTGATGAGCCTTTCACGGCACAGATGCTTCTGTCAGTGTAAGTCACTCTGTTGGAGTCTTGACCACGGAAACCTGAAAATAAAACAAATTGGACCATCTCTAAACCAGAGTTACGGAGTCAAAATGAGGGTCTCCTTATTAAAAATACATGTAGTTCTACGGCTCCACTAGAAGGTATTATGTTAGTGGAAGAAGGTGGAGTCAACTCACGAACTATAGGAGAGGGGAAATGCTCCATTCCTTTTATAGCACAGGAATAACTGTCTGCAGAATAAAAGTTGCCTGAATAAGAAAAAGATGTTTGTATCTGAATTTTCTGTCCATTCTTGAACCAGACATAGGAAAGGCGATCAGGTAGAGGACAGCTGCTGTGACAAAGCAGCTCTGCCTCAGTATAAGTCTGGTAGACTGTTGATCTGATCACCTGCACCTGCAGATCTGTGAAGAAGGAACAGGAACATTTGGTCTTTATGTGGAACTGAATCACACAGAGATATAAACAATAGAACATTATGACAATCATGTAATCAGTTAATCCCACCTACAGTTCTTTCCCATTAGGTCATTATTCAGCACATTCACTTGTCATCAGATAGTTTAAACGTGCTGTTACAGTTTGTGTTCATCAGTACCTGTGACAGTCAGAGTTGTACCAGGTAAACTGCTCCTCCATTCAAAGCTTTCTGCTGTGAATTTGAAGTGATACTCAGCTGAGTCGCTCTCTCTCAGGTAACTGATTCTCAGGGTGGAGCGTCCTCTCGCTGTTTCAAGGAGCTGAACACGACCTGCATACTGGGAGTGTTTACTAAGGTCGTTCTGACTATATTTAGGACTGAACCAGAACTTAGATGTGATAGTTTCATAACTGTTGTAAGTAGAAGAAATGTCCACTGATGAGCCTTTGACGGCACAGATGCTTCTGTCAGTGTAAGTCACTCTGTTGCAGGAATCACCATGGACACCTGAAAATGACATATTTTTTATTATTATGATTATTATTATTAAAACTATTCTCTTTACTGCAGTAATTCACAGCTGGTTGTATTCCTGTGGACAGGGTCAGTAATGTGAAAAGATAGATGAACTCATGGTACAGAACGTCAGCTCAAATGTTCAAAACTTTGTCACATTATTGTGGAGTGAACTCACACACTGATGGAGAAGGAAAATCCTCACATCCTTTAAGGGCGCATGAATAGCTGTCTGCAGGATAAAAGTAGTCTGAATAAGAAGATGCTTCCTTAATTTTCTGTCCATTCTTGTACCAGATGTAGGAGGTTTGATCAGACAGACGACAGCTGCTGAGACACTTAAGCTCTGACCATGTACACGTGGAAAGCCAGCATGATTTTGAGCTGCTCATCTGCACCCGGAAACCTGTATCTGCAAAGAAACAAAAATATAATCTTAGATTGAACTGTCAATTTACACACATGGTAACAGGCACACCAAGATTCACAGAAGTGTTTACTAAATGTTGAGCATTTGGAACTAACTTGTATGGTTTCCAACACAAATGTTACCTGTGACACATATAGTGACTCCAGGTGAACCAGAAAATCTTCCACCTGGTTGGTTTATTATGATCCTGAAGTTGTACTCAGCTGAGTCGCTCTCTCTCAGGTCTGTGATTCTCAGAGTGCAGATGTTGTTGGAACAGCTGTATCGCAAACGACCTGCGTACTTTGAGTCTGTTCTCAGATCCACAGGGTCATTTCCTTTCGTTTGAATATGCCAGAATGTTTCCATAACTGTGGTATAACGGCCATCTATTCTGGATGGGTATGTGTAGATGCAGCTCATTTCCACTGTTGATCCTTTTAAGGCACAGATCTGAGTAGAGGTGTAAGTCACTCCCCAGCCATTCTGACCCTGTATCACTGTAACACAGAGCACATCAGAGACTACAATCAGACTCAACAACATCAGGAGACAGACTTTCATTTGTGGTGGACGTGCTTCAGTGTGTGAAGCTACATGCCCTCTTACTTTGGCTCTCATGCCGTCCCACTTTACGTCAGTGTCAGATAAAGATAATCTCATAGTACCCACTTTTTTATTTCTTCTCTTTTGGAAACTTTCTAATATTTGTTGTAAAAATGGATATACCAGTATACTGTAAAACAAGTTGCATCTGGTTTATTCCAAGGTGAACAAAGCTATGAGAATATACTGTATGATGCAAAGGAACAGTCACATATGTGCACATGATCTCTGCAGTTAATCTCAAAGTGCACTGAGGCAGGACATCACACAGAGGCTGCAGTGAAAGAACAGCAGTAATGTACTGAATGTGCTGAAGATTAAATATTAGAAGGGTGGAGCTCGGCTTCTTTCCTTCCTGTGGTCAGGCTGCTGCAGAGTGTGGATGATACTGTATGGTGTGATATAAAACATTACAGACTTATTCTAGTGACAGAAAAAAAGACAGCAAAATTAATTTTGGCTGATTCCCAAGTCTGTTTTAAACATGGAAGTTGAAATTATAAATACTTCAGGTATGAGGTAAAAGTAAACTGTAGCAGATATTTTTTAAACATTTGACTTGTTGTCCATTTTAAACATTAAATATTGTTCATAATCAACATTTTATAATTCAGTTTATGACTTTTACATTGGTAAGGTATAAACGCAACGAGATGCTGCTGGTGTAAAAAAACTGTCGTAGTCTTGTAAAGACTTCAGTTTAAAGAAAGAATGAAGTGAGTCTCCAGGGTTGCAGGGGTCGCACCACATGGCATCACATCACAAATCAAAAATGATTTTTTACTAAAACCCGCCTTCCTCTGATTTTCTGAAGAGCGCTAACACAAAATACAGATGTACAGTACCTTGTACAGAGAGAAGGAAGACAACCAATCCACTCGCTGCTGATAATCTCATGGCTGCTCCTCACATGTGATAAATCAGCAGGTAAATCACATACCAGAAGTCCTGAATATCAGTTAGTCACAATAAAAATTTATTTCTAATGTAAAAGGAAGGATGCTGTCTTTGAGGACAGTTTGACTCTCTGTGCTTGGTACAGTGTTTCATAAGTTGTTTTGCAAATGATGCAGCAGAAACTTCTTGAAATATAGTTTATGGAAATCAGAGTGATGTTTTATGAGTGGGTCTATTTTGTGTTTGTCTCGTGCAGGAGAGGACAAACATTAACAGGTCAACATTTGGGTGAAGCTTTATAAATTGCTGCCAGTGGTTTCACTTTCCACTGATCAACAGTTGGTGGTAAAGAAACACGTGTGTAAACATGGATGTAAAATATTCAAAGGATTCTGCCACTGAGAACTACGTTAAAGACCCAATGTTGATTAATGTTCGTCATCACTCTCATCCATGCAAGAAATAGCAAGACATGTCCACTGGTGAGCCTTTGACTGCACAGATGCCTCTGTTGGTGAAAGTCACTCTGTTGCAGGTTTGTATTTACAGACACCTGAAAGCTAAAATGATTTTGAAACAGCTCTGGTAAAACTACATTTTTCACTACAGTAACAGAACAGATAGTGTTGCTGTAGATGCTTAATGAGAAATGCATGTTGCTAATACAGAAAGAGGAAGTGTGGTCACTCTCGACTGCTCACATACACAATGTACTGTATGTATGTGGCACATTAACTAAAAGGCACCACCAGGTGGAGGTAGAGGAACACTGGGCGAGAGGGAAAATCCATTGTCCTTTTACATCACACAAAACTGTCTAAAGGCTAATACTCATCTGAAAAAAATAGATACCAGATGCACACAACAGAAACAATAGTCTACATCCACACCCATTAATAGATACACATAGACCAGAGGTGTGGAATCCAGTCACATGACTTGGTCTCAAGTCAGACTGGAGTCACAAAAAGGATGACTTTAGACTCGACTTGACAAAATGGGATTTTCCCCCTTCTGGTTTATATGTCCCTACCTCTGCTGAAAAACTTTCATCCCCGGTGGGGACATAATTTATCCCTCCCTCAGATGATCAGTGCTACTTCAGTAGTGATGCAACTTATCACAAAACACACGATTCGGATCGATTGGTAGTTTTGTAGGGGGTAAATTAACTGAAAAATGCGCTACTTTGGCTCTGATCCAGCTGCCTGTCTCTGTCTGTAGGTAATCACCAGGCTGGAGTCTTGCTTAATCTCCTGCACACGGCTCTGTCTGATTCGTTACAAGTCGCGAAAAATAGCCTATCAACACTCACGAGATATTTGCTCCGGTGAACGGCGGAGCTGTGTGTCGAGGGAAGGCAGCTGCTATTACTGAAGCTGCAATAAACTTCACAATCTGATGATCTGTTTCTATGATGACAAGCAGCCCAGTGTCCTTATTAATCCTTTGAACATGCCTGAAAACACAGAGCTAGTTTCACTTAATAACGCTGAAAGGGATGGCTTTTAAATCTCTCTTCCCTTGCCCACTCACTGCACTTGACAGTTAAACACAGCATGCATCTTTTCTGCGTTTTCACTGCAGCTCTGCATTGCGATGTAACACTCTGTATTTATTAGGCCTACTTAAATAACAAACGGGGAGTAAACTTTTTTAAATTTCGCAATAAATGCACAGAAACTGGTGCAGAGCGGAGCTGGGGCTCACATTAGTGTTGTGATGATACATTTGGGTCATGAAACATGACGATGCATGAGAACAAGACAAGAAGACTTGTGATTTGTGCGAGGCGCCGGGCAGGTGTGGGGATACTCACGGCTGAGCGCCGCTACGTTGGAGTTCAAACTGGTAAACAAGAGGGTCGCCTCACTATGCCTTCAGGTGGGGGGGGGGCTCTGATGGTTGTTTGTGCATATGCACCAAACAGCAGTTTAGAATATTCGGCCTTCTTGTAGACCCTGAAAGGAGATCTGTATGGGGCTCCTGTAGGGGACAGCATAGTTATGCTAGAAGACTTACCTGGATACCTGGAAAGGTGTGATTGGGAGGAACGGCACCCCTGATCTGAACCCGACTGGGTGTTTGTTGTTAGACTTCCGTGCTAGTCATGGATTGTCTATAATGAACACCATGTTCTAGCATAAGGATGCTCATAAGTGTACGTGGTACCAGAATGCCCTAGACCGAAGATCAGTGATCGATTTTGTAATCGGTTCATCTGATTTAAGGCCGCGTGTTTCGGACACTCAGGTGAAGAGAGCGGCGGAGCTGTCAACTATTCACCATCTGGTTGTGAGTTGGGTCAGGGGGTAGGGGAAGACTCTGGACAGACCCGGTAAACCCAAACAGGTAGTGAGGGTGAACTGGGAACACCTGGAGGAGGCCCCTGCCCATGAGCTTTTCCGCGATCCCTGTGGAGGTTGGGGATATTGAACATGAGCGGGCAATTTTCAAAGCTTCTATTGCTGAAGCCTCAGCAGGAAGCTGTGGTCTCAAGGCCTAAGGTGCCTAAAGGGGCAGTAACACTCGAACACCGTGGTGGACACCTTGGTGGTCAGGGAAGCCATCCGACTGCCTGAAACCGCATCCGGAGGACTCTGGAGGCGGATTCAAGGTACCGACAGGCCTGAAGGGCTGAAGCCTCTACTCTGGCAGATGCAAAGCAGCGGGTGTTGGAGAAGTTCGGAGAAAACATGGAGAAGGACTTTCAGTCGGCACCAAAGTGCTTCTGGAGAACTGTCCGCCATCTCTAGAGGGGGAAGCAGCTGTGTACAGTAAGGATGGGACCCTGTTGGGACCTCAACTTGGGAGGTAACTGAGCGGTGGAGGGAACATTTTGAGGAAATCCAACTGACACGCCCTCTCTAGTAGAAGCAGAGCTGGTGGCTGATGGTGGTTTTTCGTCAGTTTCCCTGGTGGAAGTCACTGAGGTAGTCAAACAACTGCACAGTGGCAAAGCCCCATTGATTGATGAGATCCGCCCAGAAATGCTAAAAGCTTTGGGTGTGGAGGGGCTGTTTTGGATGACACGTCACTATAACATTGTATATTCAGTGTGTGATCAGTGCCGAAGGAGTGGCAGACTGGGGTGGTGGTTCCCCAGTTCAAAAAGGGGGACCAGAGAGTGTGTGCCAATTATAGGGGTATCACACTTCTCAGCCTCCCCAGCAAAATCTACTCCAAGGTGCTGGAATGGAGGGTTCGGCCGATTGTCGAACCTCAGATCGAAGACGAACACTGTTTTTTGTCCTGGTCGTGGAACAACTGACCAGCTCTTTACTCTCACAAGGATCCTGGAGTGGGATTGTGAGTATGCCCATCCAGTCTACATGTGCTTTGTAGATCTGGAGAAGGTGTATGATCGGGTCCCCTGGTAGATACTGTGGGATACTATTAGGATTTTGGGGTGAATTTTGGGGGGCCAATCCTTGTACATCCAAAGCGAGAGCTGTGTCCGTGTACTTGGCAGTAAGTCGGACTCTTTCCAGGTGAGGGTTGGCCTTCATCAGGGCTGTGCTTTGTCACCAATCCTGTTTGTGATATTTATGGACAGGATATCGAGGCGTAGTTGTGGTGAGGAGGGGCTGCGGTTCGGTCGGTTTGGGATTTCGTCACTGCTTTTTGTGGATGATTTGGCCTTGATGGCGTCATCAGTCTGTGACCTGCAGCTCTCCCTGGATCGGTTTGCAGCAGAGTGCGAAGAGTTTGGGATGAGGGTTAGCAGCTCTAAATCTGTGGCCATGGTTCTCAGCAGGAAACCGGTGGAGTGCCAACTCCAGGTAGGGAATGAGTCTTTACCCCAAGTGAAGGAGGTTATGTACCTTGGGGTCTTGTTCACGAGTGAGGAGAGATTTGAGCAGGAGATTGGCCGGAGAATCGGAGCATCGGGGGCGGTTTTGCACTGCCTTTAGCACACCGTTGTGGCGAAAAGAGTGCTGAGCCGTAAGGCAAAGCTCTCGATCTACCGGTCAATTTTCATTCCTACCTTCACCTATGGTCATGAAGGCTGGATCATGACCGAAAGAACGCAATCGCGGATACAACCAGCCGAAATGGGTTTCCTCAGGCGGATGGTTGTTGTCTCGGGAAAAAGAAAGTTTGGGGTCCCCTGCTGGAGCTGCTGCCCCCGCGACCCGATCCCGGATAAGCGGATGAAGAGGGATGGATGGACCTTGAATTGCCTTTCTGTTTAAATGAGCTCTAAAAAATAAACTCGCCTTGCCTTTTTAATCCAGTCTTACTGTATGTAGATGTTCCATCAGTTTCTTCATTTTGTTCCAGCTTTCTTGATTCAGTGCGTAGATTAAACCCAGTTTCTCCAGCTGCTCCCAGGTCCTTGAACACTTTCCTGTGATCTTTTTGCAGTGGACTAGTACAAGCTTAGATGTTTCCTTATCTCCACATTACACAACAATATAGGACTGGAAAAGCAGTTCCCTTTAATTTACTAACACAAGATACATTTCGGCAAGAGAAAAACAAATCCATGAGTAAAAGAGTAACGTTATTTCCTGTTGCTGCACGAAGACCACGAAGAGAACTGGGCAACACATGTCAAAAGTGATTTTATATATTTTGAGTTATTAGTCATAAAACAAATAGAGGGTCAGATGTGATTTCCTAAATAATTATTTTTACTTTTCAGCACTTTAATTAATGAATAATAACTTTTGACTACTGAGAAAAATTCCTAAACAGAACTGTTTCTTATTCTTTCTCAGAATATGCAGTTTAGTAGGCTATATGATTTGCATTGTGTGTTTAAGTAGGTTATGCAATTTATAAAGCTTAAACCTATGGGTTTTTTTAAGGAAAGCCAGGAAGACACCTTCTTATGTGCTTTAAATGCTGAAGAGATTCGTGTTCAAATTAATGAAAATAAATCCAAAATCTGTAATTGTGAAAAGAGAGTGACTAAACTTAATCTTGCAAAACATTAAAACCATGTGCATTCTGCACAACTTGCAGTCGGTCTATGGAGGATTTGTTTAGACAAGTGTACAGTACATTGCAATAATCCAGACGACAAAAAATAAAAGCATGAACACGCATCTCCATCTCTTCTTTAGAAACCACAGATCTTATCTTAGCAAAGTTCCTGAGAAGGAAAAAACAGGAACAAACCACAGATTTAATATGACTGTTAAAACACAGATTTGTCAAAAATGACACCCAGATTTCGCACAACATTACCGTCAGAGGATGACAAAGCTCCAATGGCCTGCCTGATCTTAGGGGTAATGTTGTCTGGGGCAAAAATCACCACATCAGTTTTGTCTGTATTTAGTTGCAAAAGTTGTCAGCCATCCATCTGTTAATGGAGGCTAAGTAATTATGCAAGACGGACAGTATGTCTAGCCTATGAGGACTAAAAGATAAATATAATTGGATGTCATCAGCATAACAATGATAAGATATGTCTTCAAAGCTACCAATAATCTTTCCAAGAGGAATATATACAGACTGAACAGCAGGGGGCCGAGCACAGAACCTTGGGGCACACCACAGGACAAAGGAGTCTGACATATATGATCCTATGGACACAGAGAAGATCCTGTCAGAGAGACAGGAGGAAAACCAGTTCAGAGCAGATCCAGTAATGCCCACAGTTGTTTTCAGTCTATCAGTCAGAGTGCATTGATCAACAGTTTCAACACTGCACTGAGATCTAACAGTACCAGCACAGAACATTTACCCCCATCAGCAGCCATCAAAATATCATTGGATATAAGGAGGGCAGTCTCAGTTGAACGTTTTTTATGAAAACCAGACTGAAATTTATCAAAGATATTATGGGAATCCAAAACATTATTTAGCTGGTTCACAACTAACTTTTCTGGAATTTTCAAAAGAAAAGGCAATTTAGAAATGGAGCCAATAGTTTCTAAATGAAGTTGCATCAAGATTGTTCTTTTTCAAGATAGGCTGAGCAACCGCATGCTTAAAACAGCTGGGGACCTGGCCCAGCTGAAGAGATAAGTCTAAAATTGAAACCAAACATGGGCCAAGTAGATGTATAGATTTTAAAAGCAAAGATGTGGGTAAAACCTCAACAGGGCTTTGTGAAGGTTTCGTTATGCCCACTAACTTAATGATGTCATTCAGGGTAATGGGGCAGAAGGAGTCCAGTATTGAAAGTCTGTGATGCTTAACTATATGGGGGTTTGCTGATGGAACAATGCCTGCCCTGACAGCTCTAACCTTGTCCACAAAGTGAGACAAAAAGTGGTTGCAGTCAACATTTGAAAACACAGGGACAATACACGCAGCAGGAGAAACAATGTTGTTAATAGTCTCAAACAGAGCTTTAGGGTTTTTTTACAGGCAGATATCAAGCTAGTAACATAAGAGGATCTAGCATCCTTGATCATTCCGTTTAAGTCTATTAAGAGCTCTTTAAGATGCAGGCGGTGGACTTATAGCTGAGTCACTTTCCATAAACGCTCAGTTCTCCAACAGACACGCCTCAAGCTGCGAATGGCATCATTCATACATGGGGATGTATTAACAGAGGGGAACAGAGGGAATTTCTCCACTTTGTCCAACAGCAGGGTGCAGTGAAGAGTCGACATCATTCGAAATAAGAACTGAGCTTGCGTCAAATGCAGCTGAAAATTTCTCAACAGTAAGCGGGTTAATCAAATGTGAGCAGGACGCTCGTTTAGCAGGCAGAGGATCCACAATCAAGATCAAATAAGATGCATTTGTGATCACTACCAAATACATCTTGGATGCAGACATTATTAACGTTTAAACCACGAGAAAGAACAAGATCGAGCGTATGTCCCTTGCTGTGCGTAGGACCAGAGAAATGCTGAGAGAAGTTTAAAGATTCAGTAATATTTACAAATTCAGAGGCATTTTTTTCAAGTATCATCATCCATATTAAAATCGCCAACAGTGATCACTCTGTCCAACTTAATAATGGATGATAAAAAGTCAGATTAATCAGTAAGAGAAGAGGCCGCTGGCCCAGGTGGCTGGTAGACTAAAATACAATGAAATGTATTTAAACGACCAACCTTAGTCATCTGTAGTTCAAAAGAAGAGTATGTGCCAGTGCTCACTGACTGGCAGATGAAACATTTTTTAAAAACCACTGCAAGACCTCAACCCAGTGAGTCTTAGCGTGCTGATAAAAGTATAGTCCACAGGACAGAGCTCATTATTCCATATCCCGTTGCCAAGTCTCTGTGAGCAACAAGAAGTCCATGTTCTTTAAGGTAAATAAATCACTGAGCAAAAGAGACTTGTTTGCAATTGAACAGGCATTTATCAGACCCATCCTGAGCGGTGCAGGAACATCTGAAGCAGAGAAAGAGGCTTGTGGCAGCGACCTCAGATGCACGGAACACACACTGCGACCAGTGGTAGGGTTTCTCCTTGGCACTGGGACCACAGTCCTAAGGACGTCAGGGAAGACAGAACGAAGACAGTAAAGTCTGGTGTCGCTGTCAAAGACCCCCAGCTTCAAAAGTTTTTTCAGATGAACCTGCCTCCCTGCCCTTTTTCCTCGCTTTCTCTGCTATCTATTTGTAGGTCGTATTAGGCCCTCTCCATGCCGCAAACAGACATCAGTTGCAGTCGGACGTAAGAACAGGGCAGAAAACTCACCTGTACCACTCCAGATACATCAGTCACCGCACTCCGCCATGGACGATCGGATCAACAGCATTGTTTGGCGATCATACACCCATGCAGTAGACACGTTTGTTGACAAACTTAGTAGCACTATAGCGCAGGAAACAAACAAAACGAGTCAGGACGAACAACCAGCCGCAGTGGCGAAGCCAAACACAGGCGGCATAGTGTAGTGATGGAAGATTAAAGTTCCCCCAAATGTGTAAAGGCTGTTTTTTCTCTTAAATTTTGTAGTATCACCAGCAGGAGATCACTGATGCTTGTGTTGATTTTGGAGACCCTACAGCTTATAACAGTGTAGTTATTGAATATTAAAAATAGGCCTACCTAATATTAGGTATGCAAACGTCTTTTTCCCCCAAATTAAGTCTTGTAGTATAGCCATCAGTATTATCATGAATGTGTAAGGTGATTTTAGGGACACTACATTGTATAAGTGTGAAGTTATTGAATACTTCTGCAGTATGTGTTTTCAGCGTTGCAATTTGTAGACGGTCCCTGGGGTCTAGTCTCACGTAGAGACCAATGTTATTTGTGCCGCTCATAGGACGATTCAATTAGGTGTTGTCTACTACTAAGGTAGTAAAGAGGCATTGTTTGTGTTGTAAACACGTTTTGCTTACGAGTTGGTGAAGTTCGAATCTGTGAATATATTTCCAACTTTACCGAACTCAGCGGGATCACGGAATTTACCCGTAAACAAGATATTTTAATTTCTTTAACGGCTCTGGCATTTAGTAGGCCTATAGGCTACAGAGAAAGCTGTGAACTCGGCGCAACTGAAGAGCTGAACAACTTTGAGGACGTTATCTCTGAACTTCTCAGCGTGAGAAATACAAGGTGTGATGTGTGAGCCTGTGAACTGGCAGAAATGTGTCTCTCACGGTGAATGTGTGAGACTTGAGAGCTCTGAGTGTTAAGGTTACCACACACTCGGGGCTGACTAAACGCCATTCAGTTTACAAACGCCACTCGCCATTGCAGTGGCGGTTCTAGACCAATTTTATTGAGGGGGCCAAACTGGGGCCAGTTTTTTTGCCAGAGGGGCACATTCAATTGGAGACAAATGAGACAAAGGAAAAGTTCAATCATTCAAAATGTCCCGTTTAGTATATAATGTAATGTTTTAGTATGTTTTAGTGACTTACTATTAGTTTCACTACCAGGATCTTTTCAGTAACTTAGTTATATATTTATTAAATTACATTACACAAAACAAAACGACCAGTAGGCTACTGTTATCGCATATTGTGTATGAAAAGTGCTGTTTAAATGCAATGCATTATTAAATTGTTGTGATAATAATTAAAATTTCCAGCAATATCCGAAGGCTGTCCATGCAATGGAAACATGGATTACAAGGACAAAATATCGTCTACAATGCTGCATTCAGTTTGATTTTGTCGCAAGAAGATACGTTACTATGATTACTGTAGACCAGGGCTATTCAATTATAAATTTAATTGGGACGGATTTTAAAACCAGGACATTTTCTCAGGAGTTGGGATCATTAAGATTTTAATAACACACTTGTATTGGTAATCCTTATTGGTTCAGTTCTTTATTGATGCTCTTATCAGTCCTATTTATTACTAAATAATGAAATATATTATTTAATTTATTTGTTGTTTCTAGAGCAGAGACAGGATTTACAGCAACAAACAACAAACAAATTTAACATGTCAGTAAAATAAATATTACATATTCCTCACATCAACATACTGTGTGAAGTTTAGAAATTCTGAACAATTTCGGCCCTCCTGTCCTCCTCCTCCCGCTGCTGCTGCTGGTAGAGGGGAGGGCTGGTTTGTCTCAGCCACCAGCTGAGTTTATAATGTGCCATATTTTAATGTACAGGCAAACTAAGCTGAACAGTTACTAAAGACAGACAGATTTCACTTCAGCTTGTTTTTAACAATAAGCTGAACCAGCGCTGTGCCTGTGTAAAACCAAAGACAGCTGCAGCGGTAAAGTAGTGGCTTTTTACTGGCAAAGCTTTTATTGAACCACATACGTACACTAACTAGAGGAGTAGTCATCAATGTCGGTAATCAGCTGATTACCACTAATCAGCTGGCTGACTTTGTTCTGTGTGTGCGTGGAGCGGAGGCGCTCTGGAGACACAGAGAGGAGCAGAGAGACTACAGGTCCGACAAGTTTGAGCCTTGATTTGCGGTGATCGGTACAGCGCATGTGAAACTCAACAGAGATGAGAAGGAATGGTAGAGCCTACAGCAGCTCAATCTTATACTTTTATACACTATGCATGTAGTGTAGCTACTTTTGTTGTCATATGTTAGATCATATGCTGGGCCACATGGAGGTTGCTTCGGGGCCGCCCGCGACCGCTAATTCATTAGAACTGCCGTAGACTTTTCGTTCAGAGGGGGGGCCATAGGGAGGTCCAAGGGCTGTGTTACAGGGGCACTGGCCCCTGCTGGCCCCTGCTGGCCCCTGCTGGCCCCCCCCCCCCAAAACCGCCACAGCGCCATTGGTATGGCATAAACGTACAGAGAAGTGTGAAAAAACTGTCGCAGCTCTCTGTTGAAGGTCTTGCAAAGACATCAATTTAAAGACAGAGAAGTGAATGTTTAGGGTTGCAGAGGTCGCACCACATTGCATAACATCACACATCAAAAATGATTATTTATTAAAACCCACCTTCCTCTGATTTTCTGAAGTGTGCCAACACAAAATAAAGATGTACAATAGGCCTACCTTGTACAGACAGAAGGAAGACAACAAATCCACTCGCTGCTGCTGTTAAACTCATAGCTGCTCCTCACGTCTGTTAAATCAGCAGGTAGATCACTTATATGAGAAGTCCTGTATGCTATAGTCAAAAAAAAATTGGAATCAAAAAGGGAGGATGCTGTCTTTGAGGACAGTTTGCCTCTCTGTGCTTGGTACAGTTATTAACAAGTCGTTAACTTCTGCCCTGGCTTCCTTCCTCTTTACATTATTAATATGCATCAACAGAGGAGTAATTGAAAGTAATCGAAATTGCGGATATTTACTCATCATAAATGATTAGTTTTGTTGTTATAGGCTTTATTATTCTTATTGTTGTTTTGCAAATGATGCAGCAGAAACTTCTTGAAATATAGTTTATGGAAATAACAGTGGTGTTTTATGAGTGCGTCTATTTTGTGACGTGCAGGAGAGGACAAACATTAACAGGTCAACATTTGGGTGAAGCTTTATAAATTGCTGCCAGTGGTTTCACTTTCCACTCATCAACAGTTGGTGGTAAAGAAACACATGTGTAAACATGGATGTAAACAATGAAGGATTTAAAATATTGAAAGGATTCTGCCACTGAGGACTACGTTCAAGACCCAGTGTTAATTAATGTTCTCATCCATGCAAGAAATAGCAAGACATGTCCACTGGTGAGCCTTTGACTGCACAGATGTCTCTGTTGGTGTAAGTCACTCTGTTGCAGGTTTGTATTTATAGACACCTGAAAGCTAAAGTGATTTTGAAACAGCTCTGGTAAAACTACATTTTTCACTACAGTAGCAGAACAGGTTGTGTTGCTGTAGATGCTTAATGAGAAATGCATGTTGCTAATACAGAAAGAGGAAGCGTGGTCACTCTCGACCGCTCACACACACAATATACTGTATGCATTTGGCACATTAACTCCACACCTATTTATAGATACACATAGACCAGAGGTGTGGACTCCAGTCACACGACTTGGACTCAAGTCAGACTGGAGTCACAAAAAGGATGACTTTAGACACGACTTGACAAAATGGGATTTTCCACCTTCTGGTTTATATATCCCTACCTCTGTTGAAAAACTTTCATCCCCGGTGGGGACATAATTTATCCCTCCCTCAGATGATCAGTGCTTATTCAGGAGTGATGCAACTTATCACAAAACACACGGTTCGGGTCGATTCGTAGTTTTGTTGGGGTTAAATTAATTGAAAAATGCGCTACTTAGGCTCTGATCCAGCTGCTTCTCTCTGTCTGTAGGTAATCACCAGGCTGGAGTCTTGCTTAATCTCCTGCACATGGCTCTGTCTGATTCGTTAAAAGTCACGAAAAATACCCTATCAGCACTCACGAGATATTTGCTCTGGTGAACAGCGGAGCTGTGTGTCGAAGGGAAGGCAGCCGACTATTACTGAAGCTGCAATAAACTTCACAATCTGATGATCTGTTTCTATGATGACAAGCAGCCCAGTGTCCCTATTACACCTTTGAACATGCCTGACTCTGACGGTCCCTGAATGGAGATCTGTATGGGGTTTCTGTAGGGGACTCCATAGTTATGTTAGAAGACTTACCTGGATACCTGGAATGGTGTGATCGGGAGGAACAGGCCCCCTGATCTGGACCCTGACTGGGTGTTTGTTATTAGACTTCCGTGCTAATCATGGATTGTCTAATGAACACCATGTTCAAGCATAAGGATGCTCAAAAGTGTACGTGGTACCAGAGCACCCTAGGCCGAAGATCAGTGATCGATTTTGTAATCGGTTCATCTGATTTAAGGCCACATGTTTTGGACACTCGGGTGAAGAGAGGGGCGGAGCTGTCAACTGATCACCATCTGGTTGTGAGTTGGGTCAGGGGGTTGGGGATCCCTGTGGAGGTTGGGGATATTGAACATGAGTGGAAATTTTCAAAGCTTCTATTGCTGTAGGCTTAAGCGGGAAGCCGTGGTCTCAAGGTCTTAGGTGCCGCAAGGTGCCTCAAGGGGCAGTAACCCTCGAACACCGTGGTGGACACCTTGGTGGTCAGGGAAGCCGTCCGACTGATGAAGGAGGTCTTCTGGGATTTGTTGTCTCGGAGGACTCCGGAGGCGGTTTCAAGATACAGACAGGCCCGAAGGGCTGGAGCCTATGTTGTGGCAGATGCAAAGCTGCGGGTGTTGGAGAAGTTCGGAGAAAACATGGAGAAGGATTTTCAGTCGGCACCAAAGTGCTTCTGGAGAACTTACCGCCATCTCAGGAGGGGGAAGCAGCTGTGTACAGTAAGGATGGGACCCTGTTGGGACCTCAACTGGGGAGGTAACTGAGCGGTGGAAGGAACATTTTGAGGAAATCCAACTGACACGCCCTCTCTAGTAGAGGCAGAGCTGGTGGCTGATGGTGGTTTTTCGTCAGTTTCCCTGGTGGAAGTCACTGAGGTAGTCAAACAACTGCACAGTGGCCAACTCCCAGTGATTGATGAGATCCGCCCAGAAATGCTAAAAGCTTTGGGTGTGGAGGGGCTGTTTTGGATGACAAGTCTCAATAACGTGTGATCAGTGCCCAAGGAGTGGCAGACTGGGGTGGTGGTTCCCCAGTTCAAAAAGGGGGACCAGAGAGTGTGTGCCAATTATAGGGGTAGCACACTTCTCAGCCTCCCCAGCAAAATCTACTCCAAGATGCTGGAATGGAGGGTTCGGCCGATTGTCGAACTTCAGATCGAAGATGAACACCGTTTTTTGTCCTGGTCGTGGAACAACTTTACTCTCACAAGTGGGAGTGGGATTGTGAGTATGCCCATCCAGTCTACATGTGCTTTGTAGATCTGGAGAAGGTGTATGATCGGGTCCCCTGGTAGATACTGTGGGATACTATGGGATACTATTAGGATTTTGGGGTGAGGGGGGCCAATCCTTGTACATCCAAAGCGAGAGCTCTGTCCGTGTACTTGGCAGTAAGTCGGACTCTTTCCAGGTGAGGGTTGGCCTTCATCAGGGCTGTGCTTTGTCACCAATCCTGTTTGTGATATTTATGGACAGGATATCGAGGCGTAGTTGTGGTGAGGAGGGGCTGCGGTTCGGCGGGTTTGGGATCTCGTCACTGCTTTTTGTGGAGGATGTGGTCCTGATGGCATCATCGGTCCGTGACCTTCAGCTCTCCCTGGATCGGTTTGCAGCAGAGTGCGAAGAGTTTGGGATGAGGGTTAGCAGCTCTAAATCTGTGGCCATGGTTCTCAGCAGGAAACCGGTGGAGTGCCAACTCCAGGTAGGGAATGAGTCTTTACCCCAAGTGAAGGAGGTTATGTACCTTGGGGTCTTGTTCACGAGTGAGGAGAGATTTGAGCAGGAGATTGGCCGGAGAATCGGAGCATCGGGGGCGGTTTTGCACTCCCTTTAGCGTACCGTTGTGGCGAAAAGAGTGCTGAGCCGTAAGGCAAAGCTCTCAATCTACCGGTCAATTTTCGTTCCTACCCTCACCTATGGTCATGAAGGCTGGATCATGACCAAAAGAACGCAATTGCGGATACAACCAGCCGAAATGGGTTTCCTCAGGCGGGTGGTTGGTGTCTCCCTTAGAAATAGGGTGAGAAGCCCGGCCATCCGTGAGAAGCTCAAAGTAGAGCCGCGTCTCCTTTGCGTTGAGAGGAGCCAGTTGAGGTGGTTTCGGCATCTTGTAAGGATGCCTCCTGGACGCCTCCCTAGGGAGATGAGGAGGAGGCCTCGGGGAAGACCCACCACTAGGTGGAGAGATTTTATATCTACACTGGCCTGGGAACGCCTCAGGATCCCCCAGTCAGAGCTGGTTAATGTCGCTCGGGAAAGAGAAAGTTTGGGGTCCCCTGCTGGAGCTGCTGCCCCCGCGACCTGATCCCGGATAAGCGGATGAAGAGGGATGGATGGACCTTAAATTGCCTTTCTGTTTAAATGAGCTCTAAAAAATAAACTTGCCTTGCCTTTTTAATCCAGTCTTATGTAGATGTTCCATCAGTTCCTTCATTTTGTTCCAGCTTTCTTGATTCAGTGCGTAGATTAAACCCAGTTTCTCCAGCTGCTCCCTGGTCCCTGAACACTTTCCTCCTTTGACGAGTGATCTTTTTGCAGCGGACTAGTACAAGCTTAGATGTTTTCCTTATCTCCACATTACACAACAATATAGGACTGGAAAAGCAGTTCCCTTTAATTTACTAACACAAGATACATTTCGGCAAGAGAAAAACAAATCCATGAGTAAAAGAGTAACGTTATTTCCTGTTGCTGCACGAAGACCACGAAGAGAACTGGGCAACACATGTCAAAAGTGATTTTATATATTTTGAGTTATTAGTCATAAAACAAATAGAGGGTCAGATGTGATTTCCTAAATAATTATTTTTTACTTTTCAGCACTTTAATTAATGAATAAACTATTTAGCATAAACCCTTCTTTTCAACTTTTGACTACTGTGAAAAATTCCTAAACAGAACTGTTTCTTATTCTTTCTCAGAATATGCAGTTTAGTAGGCTATATGATTTGCATTGTGTGTTTAAGTAGGTTATGCAATTTATAAAGCTTAAACCTATGGGTTTTTTTTAAAGGAAAGCCAGGAAGACACCTTCTTTTGTGCTTTAAATGCTGAAGAGATTCGTGTTCAAATTAATGAAAATAAATCCAAAATCTGTAATTGTGAAAAGGGAGTGACTAAACTTAATCTTGCAAAACATTAAAACCATTAAAAAAACATTTCCCCAAACTAACTGTTGTTGCATAAACACCAGAATGCCATCGACGTGTGAGATGATTTTAGAAACACTGTGTACGAAAGTAAGTAAGTAAACTATATTACTACTACTATATAGCACCCTTCACAGACAAGAGGGCTCACAAAGTGCTTCCCAGTAAAAAAAAGAATAAAATAAAACAAATACTAACAACAACACTTAAAATACAAAACTATATGGCTAGTTAAAAGCTTGTCTAAAAAGATGTGTCTTAAGGTGTTTTCTAAAAGTTTCCACAGAATCCAAGGCTCTCAAGTCTAAAGGAAGAGTGTTCCAGAACCTTGGTGCCACCACACAGAAAGCGCGATCGCCTCTTGTTTTATAACGTGTTCTGGGAACAGTTAATAGGTCTTGGCCAGAAGACCTCAAAGAGCGACCAGAAATGTGTGCATGCAACAGATCCTAGATGTAAGAGGGAGCTTGACCATGCCAGGCTCTGTAAGTAATGGTTAAAATTTTAAAATGTTGTCTTAAACCAATTGGAAGCCAATGCAGAGCCTTAAGCACAAGAGTAGTGTGCAATCTCTTGTTAGCTTTAGACAAAAGCCTTGCAGCTGCATTCTGCACAACTTGCAGTCGGTCTATGGAGGATTTGTTTAGACAAGTGTACAGTACATTGCAATAATCCAGACGACAAAAAATAAAAGCATGAACACGCATCTCCATCTCTTCTTTAGAAACCACAGATCTTATCTTAGCAAAGTTCCTGAGAAGGAAAAAAACAGGAACAAACACAGATTTGTCAAAAATGACACCCAGATTTCGCACAGCATTACCATCAGAGGATGACAGAGCTCCAATGGCCTGCCTGATCTTAGGGGTAATGTTGTCCTGGGCAAAAATCACCACATCAGTTTTGTCTGTATTTAGTTGCAAAAGTTGTCAGCCATCCATTTGTAAATGGAGGCTAAGTAATTATGCAAGACGGACAGTTTGTCTAGCCTATGAGGACTAAAAGATAAATATAATTAGATGTCATCAGCAATGATAAGATATGTCTTCAAAGCTACCAATAATCTTTCCATGAGGAATATATACAGACTGAACAGCAGGGGGCCGAGCACAGAACCTTGGGGCACACCACAGGACAAAGGAGCAGAGTCTGACATATATGTTCCTATGGACACAGAGAAGATCCTGTCAGAGAGACAGGATGAAAACCAGTTCAGAGCAGATCCAGTAATGCCCACAGTTGTTTTCAGTCTATCAGTCAGAGTGCAGTGATCAACAGTTTCAACACTGCACTGAGATCTAACAGTACCAGCACAGAACATTTACCCCCATCAGCAGCCATCAAAATATCATTGGATATAAGGAGGGCAGTCTCAGTTGAACATTTTTTATGAAAACCAGACTGAAATTTATCAAAGATATTATGGGAATCCAAAACATTATTTAGCTGGTTCACAACCAACTTTTCTGGAATTTTCAAAAGAAAAGGCAATTTAGAAATGGAGCCTATAGTCATTAAGTTAGTGGGCATAACGAAACCTTCACAAAGCCCTGTTGAGGTTTTACCCACATCTTTGCTTTTAAAATCTATACATCTACTTGGCCCATGTTTGGTTTCAATTTTAGACTTATCTCTTCAGCTGGGCCAGGTCCCAAGCTGTTTTATGCATGCGGTTGCTCAGCCTATCTTGAAAAAGAACAATCTTGATGCAGCTTCATTTAGAAACTGATGTCATTCAGGGTAATGGGGCAGAAGGAGTCCAGTATTGCTATTCAGTGATCCTTAACTATATGGGGGTTTGCTGATGGAACAATGCCTGCCCTGACAGCTCTAACCTTGTCCACAAAGTGAGACAAAAAGTGGTTGCAGTCAACATTTGAAAACACAGGGACAATACACGCAGCAGGAGAAACAATGTTGTTAATAGTCTCAAACAGAGCTTTAGGGTTTTTTTACAGGCAGATATCAAGTTAGTAAAGTAAGAGGATTTAGCATCCTTGATCATTCCGTTAAAGTCTATTAAGAGCTCTTTAAGATGCAGGCGGTGGACTTATAGCTGAGTCACTTTCCATAAACGCTCAGTTCTCCAACAGACACGCCTCAAGCTGCGAATGGCATCATTCATACATGGGGATGTATTAACAGAGGGAACAGAGGGAATTTCTCCACTTTGTCCAACAGCAGGGTGCAGTGACCATTAAACGCCTGTGCACAAGAGTCAACATCATTCTAAATAAGAACTGAGCTTGCGTCAAATGCAGCTGAAAATTTCTCAACAGGAAGCGGGTTAATCAAATGTGAGCAGGACGCTCGTTTAGCAGGCAGAGGCTCCACAATCAAGATCAAATAAGATGCATTTGTGATCACTACCAAATACATCTTGGATGCAGACATTATTAACGCTTAAAACCACGAAAGAACAAGATCGAGCGTGATGTCCCTTGCTGTGCGTAGGACCAGAGAAATGCTGAGAGAAGTTAAAAGATTCAGTAATATTTACAAATTCAGAGGCATTTTTTTCAAGTATCATCATCCATATTAAAATCGCCAACAGTGATCACTCTGTCCAACTTAATAATGGATGATAAAAAGTCAGATTAATCAGTAAGAGAAGAGGCTGCTGGCCCAGGTGGCTGGTAGACTAAAATACAATGAAATGTATTTAAACGACCAACCTTAGTCATCTGTAGTTCAAAAGAAGAGTATGTGCCAGTGCTCACTGACTGGCAGATGAAACATTTTTTAAAAACCACAGCAAGACCTCAACCCAGGCCTGTGAGTCCTGGCATGCTGATAAAAGTATAGTCCACAGGACAGAGCTCATTATTCCATATCCCGTTGCCAAGTCTCTGTGAGCAACAAGAAGTCCATGTTCTTTAAGGTAAATAAATAACTGAGCAAAAGAGACTTGTTTGCAATTGAACAGGCATTTATCAGACCCATCCTGAGCGGTGCAGGAACATCTGAAGCAGAGAAAGAGGCGACCTCAGATGCACGGAACACACACTGCGACCAGTGGTAGGGTTTCTCCTGGGCACCGGGACCACAGTCCTAAGGACATCAGGGAAGACAGAACGAAGACAGTAAAGTCTGGTGTCGCTGTCAAAGACCCCCAGCTTCAAAAGTTTTTCAGATGAACCTGCCTCCCTGCCCTTTTTCCTCGCTTTCTCTGCTATCTATTTGTAGGTCGTATTAGGCCCTCTCCATGCCGCAAACAGACATCAGTTGCAGTCGGCCGTAAGAACAAGGCAGAAAACTCACCTGTACCACTCCAGATACATCCGTCTCCAAAATTCTCCAATTTTGGAAATTCTCCAAAACTATGCAAAACAGTATTTCTACATACTAATTGTTGTAGAATTATCAACATGAGATCACTGATGCCTGTGTTGATTTTAGAGACGCTATAGCTTATAACAGTGTAGTTATTGAATATTAAAAATAGGCCTACCTAATATTAGGTATGCAAACGTCTTTTTTCCCTAAACTAAGTCTTGTAGTATAGCCATCAGTATTATCATGAATGTGTAAGGTGATTTTAGGGGCATTACATTGTATAAGTGTGCAGTTATTGAATATTTCTGGAGTATGTGTTTTCGGCGTTGCAATTTGTAGACGGTCCCTGGGGTCTGGTCTCACAGCCGGCTGCACCAATGTTATTTGTGCCGCTCATAGGACGATTCAATTAGGTGTTGTCTACTTAAGGTAGTAAAGAGGCATTGTTTGTGTTGTAAACACGTTTTGCTTACGAGTTGGTGAAGTTCGAATCTGTGAATATATTTACCGAACTCAGCGGGATCACGGAATTTACCCGTAAACAAGATTTCTTTAACGGCTCTGGCATTTAGTAGGCCTATAGGCTACAGAGAAAGCTGTGAACTCGGCGCAACTGAATAGCGGAACAACTTCGAGGACGTTATCTCTGAACTTCTCAGCGTGAGAAATACAAGGTGTGATGTGTGAGCCTGTGAACTGGCAGAAATGTGTGTCTCTTACGGTGAATGTGTGAGACTTGAGAGCTCTGAGTGTTAAGGTTACCACACACTCGGGGCTGACTAAACGCCATTCAGTTTACAAACGCCACTCGCCATTGGTATGGTATAAACGTACAGAGAAGTGTGAAAAAACTGTCGCAGCTCTCTGTTGAAGGTCTTGCAAAGACATCAATTTAAAGACAGTGAAGTGAATGTTTAGGGTTGCAGGGGTCGCACCACATTGCATAACATCACACATCAAAAATGATTATTTATTAAAACCCACCTTCCTCTGATTTTCTGAAGTGCGGTGACACAAAATAAAGATGTACAATAGGCCTACCTGTACAGACAGAAGGAAGACAACAAATCCACTCGCTGCTGCTGTTAAACTCATAGCTGCTCCTCACGTCTGTTAAATCAGCAGGTAGATCACAAACAGTGGTGTAGTCTAAGTGATACGCAGGTATACGCCGTATACCCACTAGGAATAGTCAAAGATTTCCATATACCCACTTAAATTAGCGAGATGATACGTAACAACATCGTTTTGTGACAGAACTTTTACACGTTCATTCATAAATTCACCCCGTTTGTGTTGCAAAGCTCTGAACTGACATTTGCGGCCGGTGACCGGTGTTGTAGCCCTACTGGTTTTCAAACTGACTGGTTGCCATACGCGTGCGCGTGTTGTGCGCAGCAGCTGCGGACTGACTCCGTCCACAGATTCCTCACGCATTCACAAACTTGGCGAGTTTCAAGTCGCATCTTTAATCCACTGCGGCGATCATGATTGTATAAGTGAGCTCTACATTACAGCCACATCCGGAAAAAGAAATGAAAGAAAATCTTTGTACAAAATCGCGTCAAGCTGGATTTGAACTCACCTGAGCAAAAGGTAACACCTTCACAGCAGGTTTCCACGTTAACTGCGAGCTACCCGCACAATCACAGATGGTTGACTTCCAGTCACGTCTTCATTAAGCACGTCAACATGCAGGTAACACTTTGTTTGGACTGATCTGAAACAACTGGTTACCTTGAGAGGGCTTAAAAACAACAGAACGTGTTTATCAAGGTGCTTTTCCAGACAGCCCCTCAACATGGCTCAACATGCAGTAGGCGATAGTGTAACTTACTGAATGCGGGTGTGGTGACAGGAATGGGAACACCTCCTAACTTCCCTGAGAATCCTCCGGTTTTTAAGATTGTCTGTGTCAAGGTAATTTACTGACAGTGGTCAGAACATCAGTGGTACAGTGGTACACCAGTGGTACACCACGCTGGGCTCGTAATTTGGAGCAGCCAAAGCTCCGCATTAAAACTCGGCATTCACGAGCACTCCTGGTAAAGAGGTCCGAGTGTGTGCCTCGTATTTTACTATAGTATAGGAAGGATGTGAAATAAGTGTGTGCCTTAGGCCTGCTGTGTTGTGGACAGAATATTTCCACTGCTACTCTTCCTGTGGCTCCGTGTTGACAGTAAATTCATGCTTTCACAATATTGTCGAAGTTAGATCGTCACTGTTTGGAAGTATTCCCGTATGATAGTGTGTGGGGGCTGTCGTGCTGTGGTCAATATTGCCGAAGCCCCGAGAAAAACACCTTGATAAACACGTTCTGCTGTTTTAAGACCGCTCAAGGTAACCAGTTGTTTCCGATCAGCCCAAACAAAGTGTTACCTGCATGTTGACATGCTTAATGAACACGTGACTGGAAATCAACCATCTGTGATTTTGGTAGCGGGTAGCGGAGACCTGCTGTTACCTTTTGCTCAGGTGAGTTCCAATCCAATTACTATAATTCGGCATTGGTTTGAAGTCTCTGCGTCTCATGACTTGGAAGGTATTGTAAAAAAAAACTACATTGATTTGGAGTCGGTAGGTCACATGATATGGAAGCTATTGAAAAAAAGGCATTATTTTCCATACATTATTAATTAATATTAATATAAAATAAAATATGAACTCAAATCTAAAATGAAGAGGTGTGTCTGATTTCCCTAGTCTAGTACTACAATTCGGCATTGGTTTGGAGCCTGTAGGTCACATGACATGGAAGCTATTGAAAAAATAAGGCATAATTTTCCATAAATTATTATTAAATATTCATATAAAATAAAATATGTACTCAAATCTAATATAAAGAGGTGTGTCTGATTCCCCTAGTCTAGTCCTACAATTCGGCATTGATATGGAGTCGGTAGGTCACATGACATGGAAGCTATTGAAATAAATGATGATTTTCCCATAACACGGTTTTAACAATTGTAATTTATTGATGGTCCCTAAACTGACCCCCGGTGGTTAAAAGCGAGCTGACGGAGATGAGCTAACCGCACTTATGCTGCCGACACTGGGTGAACTGAGTAAGAAGCCGTCACCGGATCCTGGGTGAATGTCTGTCCTATCCAACTTAAAACTTACTTCACCGCGGTGGACGGAGTCAGTCCGCAGCTGCTGCGCACAACACGCGCACGCGTATGGCAACCAGTCAGTTTGAAAACCAGTAGGGCTACAACACCAAACAACAACACAGCTGCGTGGCGGTCACTCTGCGCACGTTTGAAATGGACTAATGTGAATCACTGAAGGAGATGTGAAACGCGAGCAAACTCAAACTGCACTCTTTCAGTGTTTTCGTAAGCCTGCAGCTAAAGCTGCTGCCGCTCCGAGTGACCCTGCAGCTGCAGCAGATGAGACGAACGTTAAAGTTACTGAAACGCAGAAAACGAGCCAGAGGAGGCTGATGTTACCGTAACGTTACCTGGTGAGTGGAAATAGCATATAGGCCTATGTTATCATTAACGCTATCAGTAACGGAACTGTAACAGCATTGTTGGTCTATTGGTTTGATTCTAGAAATAGTTTACTAACTGTGGTGGATCACTGTATGCGGGATCAGGCCCACCGTTAGGAATTTTGGACAGGGGGGGCAACATTTTTTAAACTGGACCCCATATTTGCTGCTGTATCCTCTGACCTGTGATGCTGCTGACTAGTGTTTAGTAGGACAGTTTTCTTGAGGCTGTTACAAGGGAACTTATGGGTGTTGTGTTTTCATATAAAGGGAAACACAAAATTCAGGTGGCAGGTGATGATTCCAAATCAGTGGTGTAGTCTAGTTTTTTCTAGTGAGTATACTGTGATTTCTCCCTCCCAGCCTCATACTCCCCCGTCCCAGCGTGACGTCCCATAAGCGCCACTACCTTCACTAATAGTATGTACATGTAATAGAGAGCATGCTGAAGGACTGCTTAGGCTGTGTGTTACCAACTACGCAAGACTTTAACATCCAATGGCAGTTACAGGTGGGAAAGGACGTCACTTTGTAAGACGTGGTGGGGACGTGTTTAAGGTTCAGCTTAGAGTTGCGCCAAAACATTTAGCATATGAGATGTGATAATCCAAAATATTGGGGTCACGAGATCAAGACTGTAAGGTATTTTAATAGTATTTTAAAAATATTCATTGATGAGTACCTGAGTGGGGGGTCTGGGGGTCCTCCCCAGAAGATTTTGAGCATTAAACATTTAATTTCCTGCATTCTGGAGACATTTTCTGCACCAATTTATGGTAGAAATGTCTAATGTTTAGTGTTAATCACCATCTAACTCATACATTTAGCCTTAGATCTTACCCTATATGAACCTGATTTTATCATCTGGCAATGCAAATTTCACAGTGCAAATTGCAGCTGTTATTAACAATAATGGAAAGCTGAGGCTTTTCAGTAGCAACAATGAACACAGGCCTGTGTGCAGTTCTATCACCAAAACTCATTCATTACAGAATATTAGCACTGAGGACACCAAAAGGGGTCCACATCCTCTCAGGCTCACTTATCGTCCAAAAAACATTGTCAAACGTAGGTTATGTACTTGATCAGCTTAAATGCATGAGGAAGTATCCAGGAATTGCTACTGTACACACACACACACACACACAACACACACACACACACACACACAGATCCACCACATTAAGGTTAGTTAACTATTTCTAGATTCAAACCAATGGACCAACAATGCTGTTACAGTTCCGCTACTGATAGCGTTAATGATGACATAGGCCTATATACTATTTTCACTCACCAGAACGTTACTGACATCAGCCTCCTCTGGCTCGTTTTCTGCGTTTCAGTAACTTTAACGTTCGTGTCATCTGCTGCAGCTGCAGTGTCACCAGGAGCAGCTTTAGCTGCAGGCTTACGAAAATACTAAAAGAGTGTAGTTTGAGTTTGCTCGCGTTTCACATCTCCTTCAGTGATTCACATTAGTTAATTTCAAACGTGCGCAGAGTGACCGCCAGGCAGCTGTGTTGTTGTTTGGTAGCTGACGTCATCCCGGTTCCAGGCCACGGAAGCCGCAAACGTCAGTTCAGAGCTTCGCAACACAAACAGGGTGAATTTATGAATGAACGTGTGAAAGTTTTCCCACAAAACGATGTTGTTACGTATCATCTCGCTATTTTAAGTGGGTATCGGAAATCTTTGACTATTCCTAGTGGGTATACGGCGTATACCTGCGTATCACGTAGACTACACCACTGTTCCAAATACAACAGAATATAATGCAGAATATAATACAGCAAAGCTCTCAGGCTCTCTGTGTTGCTTTTAGATATAGGCTAACTTTTCTCCTGTAGTTTAACTTTCACAAGGTTGTTTATTTGTTATTATACAACACAAGGTTGCTGTATAATGAAACAAAGGTTTGTAGTCCCTTCATGCTGCGCACACAGAACTTAACAAATTAATATATTCATATTTGAATACACGTTAAATGTATATACAAATATCTTTGTTTGGGGAAGTAACCTCTTTAAATATGACTGTGGCGTCTTTACTCACCTCAGTGATATTAAATAGTGTTTAATTCAGTTAGAAACTCCTGCACGTTAACTTGTGTGTTTCAGCAGTTCAATGTTCAAAACTTTCGCCACTTTCAGAATCTCTCCCACATATCTGTGTTCTCTGACAGGTCCAAAAAAAGTGATAATATTAAGAGAATAACGTCATCATTTATGAGAATTTATAACATTTTTAAACAGTCTACCTGCTGTATATTGTGCTGTGCATAAGCCTGCGATGTTGCTCTGCTGATTTGGCCCCTGCAGACCATCTGCAGACACAGAACCGTTTGGGACTGGATGGGAGGAAGAGGTGAATAAACTAAACTTACTAAACTACACTTTTGATCAGACAGAAAAATCACCACAACTACACACAAATGTTCCCTTCAGCACCTCAGATAAAGTGCAGCCCACAGTCCCAAACAGAGCAGGTCTGCGCCTCAGATTTTAGATGTTATTTTGCAAAACTCTTTCAGTTATTTACCGCGACTCACAGCGCGAGCATCACATCAGCTGGGAGGAGTTCACTAACCCCAACTCCTTGTTATCAGTTATACATCTGTTTTTCACTGCTTGAGAAAATCGATGTGTAGCGTGAGAGCATGTGAACATTCTCAATTGCGTGAGTCTAACGCTCAATGACTTTGAATGAATGGCTTTTGGTCATAGAACTGCACATGGGCCTATGTTGATTAGTTAGTTTTCCATTATTGTTAAAAACAGTTGCAACTTGCACTGTGAAATGTTCATTGAAAATTGCCAGATGATAAAACCAGATTCATATTACATCTAAGGAGTTAGATGGTGATTAACACTAAAAATTAGACATTAATTGATGCAAATGTCTCTAGAATGCAGGAAAGAGTTCCCCTCCCCTCTCGTTGCCAGAAGCCCTGTTGAAGTCAGTCAGAGAGGGCCGCACCACATGGAAATAAAGCTGTGTGAACGCGTTCATGTGATTGGCTTATGCGTAAATCATCCCCCACGTGGGGAGCGTTCTTATGATTGGCTGAAACAAGGGAGAGATCTGATTGGTTGCAGATCATTCCCTGTATAGAAAAATGCATTTGTGAGTCGAGCCAAGTCAGGGGAGTCTCAAAACTCACACACAAATGCAGTGAAGTTCAGGGACCACAGGCAGTTTGTAAATCAAGATATATTTCTGAATCTTGTCCTGTGCATTTCTGAATCTTGTGTGCATTTGTAAATTGTGTGTGCATTTGTAAATTTTGTGTGTATTTCTGAATTGTGTGTGCATTTGTCAATCTTCTGTGCATTTTTAATTTTCTGTGTGCATTTGTCTATCCTGTGTGTGTATTTGTGAATCACGTGTGTGCATATATGAATCCTGTGTGTGCATATGTGAATGTAGTGTGTGTATTTATCCTTTTTGAGACTCTCCTAGCTCCATAGGAAAGGGGTGGTGGTTTTCAAAATGGCTTCTATACATTTATGAATAACCTTTTTGTTTATTTAATGTTGGAATCTTTATATAAGTTATCTCATATTAACTCAGTACATGGAATTACATATATGGAAGTATAAAGCATTTTGTTAATATGAGTTTTTGAGTTTGTTACAGAGAAATGTTCACAGGAAGCCTGCAGTGGATGGGTGTCAGACAGAAGTAACAGAGCAGACACCCAAAGAAGCAGGAACCAGAAGAGCTACTGATATGCGGTTGTGATAACAGACATAGTTCCTGGAAAATTCTGTACAGTAACATATGTTAATCTAATGATGTCACAGTTCATGTTGCTGCTTTATCCCCTTTCCCCCATATGGCAGCAATGTGTATGTAACTAGGGACCTCCCTGAACATAATAAAAAGAGAGGAAACGCAAGAGATGCCTCAGAGCGGTTGGAGTATGTAACTGAGTACATCTCTGTCCGTTCTCCTCGCGAGTAAAAAGAAAAGCTATTAACTCTCTTGTCTTTCTTCCTTGTTTGATATTTTAGGTGTATAAACCTGACATTTACTTGGTCCGTCGAGCCGGATGTCCATCTTAATGTTTCCACAATGCCCAGTAAACTTGCTAGGACGAGATGGTCTTTTGTTGCTAGGATTAGCACTAATACCATCAGCTGAGGGACAGATTGGGGTAAAAAGAAAAGCTGAATTGCTGCAAGGGGACATATGTGTCCTTCAAGGGATAGGAGAACCAAAATATTACTATTCCCTCGACATCCCAGACAAGCCACCACACAATACTGCCACAGCCCTATTAAATGAAGGAAGAAATGCAATATCTAAATTACAAAGTGAAATGTCAGCTGACGATTTGCATGTCACAATGTGGTACAAAAACACAGCAGGCCCAGAGACTATGAGAAAAGGTATTAAATCCGAAAGTAGTATAGTGTTGTTGCACCTGGGCCACCATCTCACCACTGTGGGAAGTATGGTGGCCCAGGTGCAACAACACTATACTACTTTCGGATTTAATACCTTTTCTCATAGTCTCTATCTTGGCCTGCTGTGTTTTTGTACCACATTGTGACATTTTTATCACCCGCTCGACATTTGTCTTGCATGTCAGTGTTGTCACATTCGCATGTAACAATAGAAAGATGTACTACGTAAAACCCAGCGACACTTCTACCGACAGCAGATGACGGAGAGAAGCATGATTGTCAGAAACTAGCTGAGGAAACAGCTAAAAGTAGGTCTGACCTTAAAGATCAACCCCTTCAAGAAGGGGAAGTTGTTTTTGTAGATGGTTCATCTAGAAAAAATGAGCAAGGAAAAATATCAACAGGATATGCTGTGGTCACAAAAACCACAGTATTAAAAGCGAAACAGCTGCCATCCAACTACTCAGCACAGGCAGCTGAGTTAGTAGCACTTACTGAAGCATGTAAAGTAATGAAAGGAAAGAAGGTAACTATATATACAGATAGCCAGTATACATATGCCACGGTGCATATCTTTGCCCAGTATTGGAAGAATCGAGGAATGATAACATCCACAGGAAAACCAGTAACTCATGCCAAACTCCTCAGTGAACTGCTTGATGCTGTACAGCTCCCTGAGGCTATAGCCATATGTAAATGTGCAGCACACACATCAGGGACAGATGAAGTGTCTCGAGGAAATGCCTTTGCAGACAAAATAGCTAAAGCAGCAGCTAGAGGGCAACAAGATTGATTGAAGTTTATTTCGAGCAAAATAAAATAAAATAATATATACATATATATTAACACACACAAATAAAAAAAACAAAATTGTTCTTGTAGTGACAGAAAACACAGCCATAGATCAATCAACCCTTAAAGAAATGCAACAACAAAGTCCCCAAGTTGAGAAAGATGTCTGGTTACGTAATGGCCCACAACTGAAAGATGACCTATAAGTATGACCAGACAATAAACCCATCCCACCTTTATTTTATATAAGTAGGCAGCAATATTGAGCCATGGAGTTACTCATGTCTCAACAGAAGGGATGGTGGCCCAGGTGCAACAACACTATACTACTTTCGGATTTAATACCTTTTCGAAGAATTTTTGTAGAGCATGCCTGATTTGTGCTAAACATAATCCACAGGGGAACCTAAGACCAAGAAGAGGCCGGTTCCCTGAACCTCAATATCCCTTCCAAGCAATACACATGGACTTCACAGAACTAAATAAGAGTGAAGGGAAAAATACTGTCTAGTGATAACAGATGCTTTTTCCAAATGGATAGAACTTTTTCCTACTCAGCACCCAGATGCGCTGACTGTAGCAAAAGCATTGTGCAAAGATATTATTCCACGATATGGCATTCCAGAAAAAATCTATAGTGATAATGGAACACACTTTGTGAATCAATTAATTAATAAAATAGGAGTTATGTTTCACATGAAGTTAAAACACCACTTTGCATACCATCCACAAAGTGCAGGATTGGTAGAGCGAATGAATGGAACCATAAAAAATAGATTAAAGAAATGTATGGAAGAGACAGGAAGACCATGGACACAATGTCTGGACCTAGTTAAAATGTACATAAACATAACAAGTACAACAGGATTAACCCCTTATGAAACTCTGTTCGGACGACCATATAGGCTACCACAGTTTAAAAATCAGTGGGAGACAGATGATGAGTCATGTCTAGCTGATTATATGAGAAAGATGTTTGAACAACAAAAGCAAAAGGAAGCTAATGATATGCCTTCTGTCTCCCACCAGGAGCTCGAGTTAGTGGAGCCAGGAGATTGGGTACTAGTAAAAAGCATAAAGAAGAAGCACTGGTACTCTCCAAAATTTGGAAGGACCTTTTCAGGTACTGTTAACCACCCCCACAGCCGTCAAAATAGCGGAGAGATCTACCTGGATTCACCTAGCTCATTGTAAGAAGGTCATTTCTGCTGTCTCAAGCTCCAACAAGGGAAGCGAGTCGAAGTCTGATAATAGGACGGATTCAGGTGTTTAGAACCTGGATAGGCCCGAAAGTCAGTGAAGAAACCCACGGGCTGCTGACCTTATTAGGGAGTAAAAGCAGTTGAGATGGCTTTTAAGGTGTGGCGCATGTTAGTGGTGATCTCTCTCGAGGACCTACTTTCGGCCACATCAGAAACGCACTTTTGCCAGGGAAGTAATTATTATAGCCATGGCATACAGGTGTGTATTCCAAATAATACCAGTGTTTCTGTAGTGCTTCCATTTTCCAGTCTTACCAGTGAGGAAGCGAAGGGCAGTGATTATAGTACTCATACATGGTATATGACAAATGATTTAAAAGATACATCATGGTCGACTCTAGTGGCAGATGAAAATGATAACTGGACACCTAGTTGGGCAACTACTGAATATGCACAACACCACAAACGACTGCTTAAACTGGCACATACAAACATACAAGCACTGGACTTTTGTTAACAGTAAATCTAACATCCAGTGCATTGATGCCGCCCTCCCATAATCCCACAGGGACATCACTAACCAGGTGTTGGGGATTCCTTCTATGGGCCTACAGTTCAGGATATGACCCAAAATTTTCCATTTACATATGTGAAGTGAATAATACAAATATTACCAAACCCTCCTTATCTCCAGTTTCGTTGAAAGGTGGAATACGCACAGGAATAACTGTGACCACAGGAATAACTGGATATAGTAATAACTGGTTGCTAATGGTGGAACAAGTGGGTAACATGACAAAAGGAAATTGCGTAGTGTGTATGGGACCTAGACCACTCCTACAGGTAATGCCAACATCTATAGAAGACAGTTGTACCATTGAAGTGATGAATAATACCAATCCTAAGAAAGGCTGCCAGAGATGGGATTCTGTGTTCCCTGTCGTTGCAGCAGACAAAAAGAAACCCCTATTCTCTAAAAGAGTGGCACGTGGAAATTTCACATGCGTGAATATGACAGGGACAGGTACCAAACTGGGTAACCTTTCCAAAGAATGGTGTACTGTTCCTGTGAAGACCACGTACGTTCAAACCAATTTCTCGAGGAGATGTGTGGTGGTGGTGTGGGGATCATAGATTGTTTGACAAATTACCATATAATGTGACAGGACTCTGCTCACTAGTGACATTGATACCAGTTTCGGTATATCCTATGGTTATTGATAATTTGACTGACCTAAGTGAAATGAGAATTTGAGCAAATATGTGATAAACAGGAGGGAAATGTTGGAATCATCATGTATATAAGTTATCTCATATTTACTCTTCACTCATCATATTCAATACTGCACAATGAAGTACATAAGCATGTGCTAATATGAGTCTTTGAGTTTGTTACAGAGAAGTGTTCACAGGAAGCCTGCAGTGGATGGGTGTCAGCCAGAGGTCACACAACACACCTCTGAAGAAACAGGAACCAAGCCCAGCTGAGGAGCGACTGTAATTAACATACATAGTTCCTGGAACATTCTGTATAGTAACATATGTTAATTGTTGCTGCTGTACCCCCTTTCCCCCATATAGCAGCAATGTGCAGTCCCTCCAGGATTTCGCGGGCCTTTTTGTGATTGTTGCGGCCTAAAATTCCTGCGGCCGCTTTTCTAAAAATTTGCGATGTTCTTTGGCTTTAGTTTTTAAAGGTTAAAACGGCAAAGGTAGATAGATTTTTACTTAAAGTACTCATATTATGCTTTTTTCCTTTGCCTCACACACATCAACTGATTTCAGTACACATCATAATTGATAGTTGAGGAATTCAAAGTCGTGTCTAAACTTTTTGAGAAAGCTGTTCTAAGTTCTTAAATCTCTCTCTCTCTCTCTCTCTCTCTCTCTCTCTCACACACACACACACTTCAGTGTCATGCAAACAAGACAGTAACTTCGGTGATGCTAGTCACTCGATATACATTAACGTTACCTCTAAGTTATCATGCATTGTATGTATAAATATTAGTGGTGGGCATAGATTAATTTTTTAAATCTAGATTAATCTCACTGTGATCTTGAAATTAATCTAGATTAAAATGGCTCATTTGAATTCTGCCGAAGGCGTTCAGAATATGTGTGCGAACGGGTTTCAAGCCAGGTTTCAACCCAGGTGGCGCATTAGACCAGGGGCTCATCTCCTGTTTCCATCACAAACTGCTTGAGAAAGCTGTTCTACTATGATAATTGGTGATGAAAATAAATCATGTTCAATAAGATGTACTTGTGTGTAGCGTGTGATGTGCTTTGTGTTTAGGTGGTAGGCTACTTGAGACTGGAGAACTCCTACAGTAAACTAATTCCGCATTGCACAAGGTGCAAACAACCTTAGTCTTGTCAAATTTTCCATTGGGAAGCTTCTTAAAAGTTAATTTTCCCAGAAGCAAACCCGGCGGCTTCAGAAATGTTCGTACACAAAGTGCTGTCCAACAGCTGTCTGTGGACGTGTTGCTACAGTTAGTGTGAGTAAATAGTGAGTAAATACTAACCTGGCTAGTTGTAAACAAACAGCTGGCCGAGCGAGGTTGTAACTGGAACGCCGTCAACTCGGGTGTGACGTCATTCCGAGCTCCGACCTCCGAGGTAAATGGAACGCAGCAACAGCTGCATCCATGTTAGCACGTCACGTTTGATGTGGTAATTTCACAGTAGGCAGACACACAGGTTCGAAGACTTGTTCTCGCCCCCTACAGTGCAATTCAGCTAGGTAGGCCTATACATCTGCCCTAAATAGACCCAGCTCCCAACCCAACTTTGAGAATAGATTAACAGAGATATTTTTTTTAATCGCCCGACGATAAAGAGTCTGACGTTAACGCAGCACGTTAACGCCGATAACGGCGTATATATATATATTATATATATATATATATATTATGTATATATATAATATATATGAAAATTTATGAAAAATTATGTAGGTGTGAGTGTGTGTGTGTGTAGTGTAGTTCAATTAGAGCAGAAAGTAAGGCTTTGGGCACTCCAGGGTTCAGCAGAATTTCCGACAATCCTTGGTTGCTGCTTAATTTCAAGTAGTCTGGCCAGTGGTGGAATCACTGTTCTCTTACAAACACTTCCGTTTCACTCCGAGGCCCAGAGGCCTCAAAACAGGATTACGTGCACTTCCCACTACTCTGTTCTCCATGCCAAAATGTTTGTCATTTCCCCCTTCCCCCCAGCTCACAGGTGCCTCATTTATCTCCTTACCTGCTTAAACCACACCCCTAATCAGCAGCAAAAAAACCCCACCACTCTGCCATTCTCCAACCCCTCTCTGCTACAAGTTTGATGACGTATGATGCCGCTTTGAAGGAGACTGCAATGATTGGTCAAAGTTGCAGAAAAGTTGCGGTGATTGATAAAAATTGCAAGGCACACTGAATTTGCGGGGATTTGTTGAAGTTGCATTAATAGTTGCGATCGCGACATCGCGAAATCCTGGAGGGACTGAATGTGCATGTAACTAGGGAAGTCCTTGAACATAATAAAAAAGAGAGGAAACGGAAGAGATACCTCAGAGTGGTTGGAGGATGTAACTGAGTACATCTCTGTCCGTTCTCCTTGCGAGTAAAAAGAAAAGCTATTAACTCTCTTGTCTTTCTTTCTTGTTTGATATTTTAGGTGTCTAAACCTGACATCACTTTATTGATCAATTCTGAAGTATTATGATTTAATATGGTTGACTAATCAAGTTTGTGTAATCTAGGCTCTGACTGTTGTTTATGCATATGCATCAAACAGCAGTTCAGAGTATTCGGCCTTCTTGGAGACCCTGAATGAGTTCTGTATGGGGCTCCTGTAGGGGACTCCTTAGTTCTGCTGGAAGACTTCAATGCACATGTGGGCGATGATGGAGATTCCTGGAAAGGCGTGAATGGGAGTAACGGCCCCCCTGATCTGAACCTGAGGTTTTCTGGCATCCCTGTGGAGGTTGGGGACATTGAACACACAAGCTGTGTTGTCAAGGTCTTAGGTGCCTCAAGGGGCATTAACCCTTGAGGCACCGTGGTGAACACCATGGTGGTCAGGGAAGCCGTCTGACTGATGAAGGAGGTCTTCTGGGATTTGTTGTCTTGGAGGCCTCCAGAGGCGGCTTCTGGGCACTAACAGGCCCGGAGGGCTGAAGCCTCTGCTGTGGCAGATGCAAAGCAGCGTGTGTGGGAGAAGTTCGGAGAAGACATGGAGAAGGACTTTCGGTCGGCACCAAAGTACTTCTGGAGAGCTGTGCACCACCTCAGGAGGGGGAAGCGGGGAACTGTCAAGGCTGTATACAGTAAAGATGGGACCCTGTTGACCTCAACTGGGGAGGAAATTGAGAGGTGGAAGGAACACGCTGACACGCTGTCTCTAGTAGAGGCAGAGCTGGTGGCTGATGGGGGTTTTTCGTCAGTTTCCTTGGTGGAAGTCACTGTGGTAGACAAACAACTGCACAGTGGCCAAGCCCCAGGGATTGATGAGATCTGCCCAGAAATGCTAAAAGCTTTGGGGGTAGAGGGGCTGTCTTGGATGACACGTCTCTTTAAAGGGGTGGTATTATGCTTTTTGGCTTTGTCCCTCTCCTTTATTAAGTTACATTTTTTTTGTGCATGTAACAGGTTTGCATAGTGAAAAAGCCTAAAGTTCCCATCTCCCTCAGAAATCTCTGCTCAGAACCGCTTGAAAACAGCGCGATTGTAGTCCAACCCTTCACTTCCTTGACTTGTGACATCACAATCAAACGCATCATAAAGTTTGCCAAGCCGCTGGCGGAGTCAGGCACGGCCTCAGTCTGAGCGGAGGCCCTTTGGCTTGACTCGCCTTTGTTTGGGTTTCCATTGTAGAAATGTTGGACCTGTACCTGCTTCTAGGTACTTTTTTTCGTATCACCTCACCTCCATCGAGGTTCCAAGCGAGCTGAGGGAAACTAAAATGTAACGTGAAAACACGAGATACTGCTGATTAGTCAGAGAATTTTCACTATTCACTGCATCATCATTGCTGCACCAGACAGAGGCCAGCAACAGAAAGTTTATTTTACATTTCATATTCGTATGAAATTTCATCACCAAATCCAATTCTGAGAAGTTTTGAGGTGAAAAATCAGCTGTGTAGATGTCGATTATTGACAGTTTTACGAGAAGTTATGGCGGAACAAAAGTGTGATGAATATTTTGAGTTGAGGAGCTCAGCAACAAAATATGGTGTTTTTTGATACATGTTCTGGTACAACCACTAATTAAGATTTTGAACCTGAAAATGAGCTGATACCACCCCTTTAACACTGTGTGTTCAGTGTGTGATCACTGTCGAAGGAGTGGCAGACTGAGGTGGTGGTTCCCCTGCTCAAAAAGGGGGACCAGAGAGTGTGTGCTAATTATAGGGGTATCACACTTCTCAGCCTCCCGGGTAAGGTCTACTCCAAGGTGCTGGAATGGAGGGATCGGCCGATAGTCGAACCTCGGATCAAAGAGGAACAATGCGGTTATCTACATGGTCGTGGAATAACTGACCAGCTCTTTACTCTGACAGGGATCCTGGAATGGCCTTGGGAGTATGCCCATCTAGTCTACATGTGCTTTGTAGATCTGGAGAACGTGTATGATCAGGTCCCCTGGTAGATACTGAGGAGGTGCTACGGGATTATGGGGTGAGGGGGCCCTTCTCTGGGCTATCCAATCCTTGTACATCCAAAGCGAGACCTGTATCTGAGTACTCTGCAGTAAGTCGGACTCTTTCCAGGTAAGGGTTGGCCTTCATCAGGGTTGTGCTTTGTCACCTATCCTGTTTGTGATATTTATGGACAGGATATCAAGGCGTAGTTGTAGTGATGAGGGGTTGAGATCTCGTCACTGCTTTTTGTGGATGATGTGATCCTGATGGCATCATCGGTCCATGACCTTCATCTCTCACTGGAACGGTTTGCAGCAGAGTGCGAAGTGGCTGGGATGAGGATTAGCAGCTCTAAATCTGTGGCCATGGTTCTCAGCAGGAATCCGATGGAGTGCCAACTCCAGGTAGGGAATGAGTCCTTACCCCAAGTGAAGGAGTTCAAGTACCTCAGGGTCTTGTTCACGAGTGAGGGGAGATTGGAGCAGGGGATTGGCTGGAGAATCGGAGCAGCGGGGGCAGTATTGTACTTGCTTTACCGTACCATTGTGACGAAAAGAGAGCTGAGCCGGAAGGCAAAGCTCTCGATCTACCGGTCAATTTTCGTTCCTACCCTCACCTATGGTCATGAAGGCTGGGTCATGACCGAAAGAACGAGATCGCGGTTACAAGCGGCCGAAATGGTTTCCCTCAGGTGGGTGGCTGGTATCTCCCTTAGAGATAGGGTGAGAAGCTCAGCCATCCACGAGCAGCTCAGAGTAGAGCCGCTGCTCCTTTGCGTTGAAAGGAGCCAGTTGAGGTGGTTTGGGCATCTGGTAAGGATGCCTCCTGGACGCCTCCATAGGGAGATGTTCCAGGCACGTCCAGCTGGGAGGAGGCCTCGGGGAAGACCCAGGACTAGGTGGAGAGATTTTATCTCCACACTGGCCTGGGAAAGCCTCAGGATCCCCCACTCAGAGCTGATTAATGTGGCTTGGGAAAGAGCAGTTTGGGGTCCCCTGCTGGAGCTGCTGCCCCCGCAACCTGACCCTGGATAAGCGGATGAAGATGGATGGATGGACCTTGAATTGCCTTGCTGTGTTAATGAGCTCTAAAAAGTAGACTTGCCTTGCCTTTTTTATCCAGTCTTATTTAGATGTTCCATCATTTCCTTCATTTTGTTCCAGCTTTCCTGATGCAGTGTGTAAATTATAGCCCCCATCCAGCCACTTTTAACTGCCGCTTTTGGTGACCGTTCTTTTTCAAACAGAGGATGCAGGTGTGGTTAATAGTCAGACGTAACATTACCATGACAACCAAAAACTGACCGACTAGAGTGTTCACTAACGATATGCTGTGTTAACATCACTACACTGTAAAGTTTAGTACACTTTACTGTCTGGCAGGAGCAGCTATTACTTACTTATAATAGGAACTAATGTGCTCGTATCAGCTGTTATCAATCACTAAGTCGATGGTCCTGTCATGCACTGCACACGATAACTCCCACTGAGTTAGTGCGCTTACTTTACCGCGTAGGTGGGGGGAGGGAGGGGGGGGGTATCCACTGATGCATTGGTAAAATGGCCGTCAGTAAAATGCATGTTGCAGACTGTACATAAGACGGTGGCAGGTGAAAGTGCGACGTGTTTTCTGTCCTCTGTCCCCCCAACACAGCACGCACAGATGCCATAATGAACATACCTGCTGTAAGTTCTAAGTACATTACATGATAAATTGGTTACCTAGCTCACAACGATGTTTATCGGTTTGATGCTCTGACTTTATGAGAGGTGACGGCGTACAGTTTAACAAGGCATGACAGTGCGCCTGTGCAAGCTTGGAGAATGACGTACGACTTATGGAATTATTATAGTCATACGCCACCACCAAGTTTTAACAACTAAGCAACTTTTGCAACTTTGAGCACAAAAAATATTTGGCGAACTATGTGGTTAATAAACACTGTAAGGAAACGACTCAGAAAAATCTGAAATATCATAGAAATGTCAACATGCACTGGAGGGGTTAAACCCATTTTCTCCAGCTGCTCCCAGGTCCCTGAACACTTTCCTCCTTTGATGACTGAACTTTTTGCAACAGACTAGTATCCATCAATTATATTTTTTTGTTGATCGGCGTTTCCAAGCCAGAGATATGTTATACTTTGTGTTTTTAGCGTTTTCGCGAATATTTGTTAGCTTGTTATTCGGCCGTTTTTTGTCAAATCAAAATTCCCTCTACAAACTTTCTTCGGCTCGGTCCAGAGATGGTCCGTGCCAAGTTTCGCGTCGATTGGACTTGCGGCTTCGGAGGAGTTAATTAAAATAGGTTTTCCAGTTTTCACGATTTCGCGAAATGAAAATGTTGGCACCAAATTTTTGTGGTGTCATCAGGGGCCCATGGGGAAGAATTGACCCAAATTTGGTTTGATTCAGATTTGTGGTTGTGGAGATATAAAATGAATGTAAAGTCAATGGGATTTTTTTTGAGTAGCGCCAACTAGCGGTGAACAGCACCAAGTTTTACACAGCCCTTTAGAGGGGTCTCCTACATAAGGTCCTCAAGTTTGGTGTTGATCGACCACTCCTAACCTAAGATTTGACATCACTTCCTTTTATTAGTGTTTTTCGCAAACGTTTGTTAGCGTATAATTGCGATATTTTTTGTCGGATCAAAATTATGTACACAAAATTTGTAGAGCTCGGTCCAGAGATTATCTGTGCCAAGTTTCGTGTCGATCGGCTTGCGGCTTCGGAGGAGATGATTTCAGCCGGTTTGTCAGTTTTGCGATTTTGCGCGAAAAAAGTTTCGCGTGGCCTATAACACGTGATACAGCTCAATCCCCCGAACGAGTGGATATGAGGTTTTTGAATATCCGTATTCGTATGTGGGAGTTACAAGGCAAAAACGCTTGAAAACCCCTAGAGGTAGTAGTGTGCGAATTTTTGCGCCTGCGGTCACGGCGGTGAGTTGTACCTACCCTGCAAGTTTCGCGTGTGTAGCACTTACCGTCTAGGCTGCAGTATGCGTTTTATTCACTGAAGAATAAAAATAACTAGAACTGCGAGCAGTTGTAAACGGGGTCCAAGCCCCCCGGCGCCACTTGCCCCCCTCGCCCCGCGGAGGGCGTGCGAGTCGGCCCGGGCCCGCCATGATTGATTGTGCCATAATGTTAGGCCCCCGAGCCAAGGCGGGGCCTGTGGAGAAGAAATGACCATAGTTGTAAATGAAAGTTGCTTGCGGTTATGGAGATCTGAAATGAATGTAAGTCTATGGGAGTGTTTATTGATTTCGACGTCACCTAGAGGCCGATTGACACGAATTTTCACAGAGGGCTTCGGCAAGTCGTGTCACATAAGGTCACCAAGGTTGGTGTTAATCGGCCTTTTGAAGTCTGAGATATGTTATACTTCCTGTTTGTAGCGTTTTCGCAAAGAGTTGTTAGCTTGTAATTGGGACGTTTTTTGTCAGATCAAAATTCCCTCTACAAACTTTCTTCGGCTCGGTCCAGAGATGGTCTGTGCAAAGTTTCGTGTCGATCGGACATGCGGCTTCGGAGGAGTTAATTAAAATAGGTTTTCCAGTTTTCGCTATTTATATCATGGGAATCTGCAGCATCCCCCAAACACGTGAACATAAGGTTTATGAGTGTGCGATTTAGTAGGCCTTAGTTATGAGGTAAAATGTGCTTTGTTTGAACTTCCCATTGAAATGAATGGGGAATTTGAGCTTCGATTACAGCGCCACCTTTAGACTGAACTGCACAAAATTTTTGTGGTGTCATCAGGGGCCAATGGGTAACAACTGGCCCAAATTTGGTGTCAATCGGATTTGTGGTTATGGAGATATGAAATGAATGTAAGTCAATGGGATTTTTGAGCGCCACCTATGGGAACGTTATATATATATATATATATATGGACAATGAAACTGAAACGCCTCTCATTTTAGTGTGGGAGGTTTCATGGCTAAATTGGACCAGCCTGGTGGCCAATCTTCATTAATTGCACATTGAACCAATAAGAGCAGACTGTGAAGGTCCAATTAGCAGGGTAAAGCACAGTTTTGCTCAAAATATTGCAATGCACACAACATTATGGGTGACATACCAGAGTTCAAAAGAGGACAAATTGTTGGTGCACGTCTTGCTGGCGCATCTGTGACCAAGACAGCAAGTCTTTGTGATGTATCAAGAGCCACGGTAATGTCAGCATACCACCAAGAAGGACGAACCACATCCAACAGGATTAACTGTGGACGCAAGAGGAAGCTGTCTGAAAGGGATGTTCGGGTGCTAACCCGGATTGTATCCAAAAAACATAAAACCACGGCTGCCCAAATCACGGCAGAATTAAATGTGCACCTCAACTCTCCTGTTTCCACCAAAACTGTCCGTCGGGAGCTCCACAGGGTCAATATACACGGCCGGGCTGCTATAGCCAAATCTTTGGTCACTCGTGCCAATGCCAAACGTCGGTTTCAATGGTGCAAGGAGCGCAAATCTTGGGATGTGGACAATGTGAAACATGTATTGTTCTCTGATGAGTCCGCCTTTACTGTTTTCCCCACATCCGGAGAGTTACGGTGTGGAGAAGCCCCAAAGAAGCGTACCACCCAGACTGTTGCATGCCCAGAGTGAAGCATGGGGGTGGATCAGTGATGGTTTGGGCTGCCATATCATGGCATTCCCTTGGCCCCATACTTGTGCTAGATGGGCGCGTCACTGCCAAGGACTACCGAACCATTCTGGAGGACCATGTGCATCCAATGGTTCAAACATTGCATCCTGAAGGAGGTGCCATGTATCAGGATGACAATGCACCAATACACACAGCAAGACTGGTGAAAGATTGGTTTGATGAACATGAAAGTGAAGTTGAACATCTCCCATGGCCTGCACAGTCACCAGATCTAAATATTATTGAGCCACTTTGGGGTGTTTTGGAGGAGCGAGTCAGGAAAAATTTTCCTCTACCAGCATCACGTCGTGACCTGGCCACTATCCTGCAAGAAGAATGGCTTAAAATCCCTCTGACCACTGTGCAGGACTTGTATATGTCATTCCCAAGACGCTGTATTGGCCGCAAAAGGAGGCCCTACACCATACTAATATGGTACTAAAATGTATACAACAGTATACAACAGGAAGCTATCGGGTTGCAACAGGAAAACAGGAAAAGCTTCACTGTGCTTTATCCTTGCCATCAAGTAATTCAAAAACAAACTACAGTAAATTAAAATTGCAACGGAAATAAAAGTCAGCACTGTAAATGCTTGCTCAAAAAACTTGCATCTGTGAAGCAGCACTGCATCAGAGGATATCGCTGCACACATGGTAACATTGGCACCCCTTTGGCCTGGGACACCCACTTACTAGCTCTTTTAACAATCAGATTTCATAGCCAAGTTCACGTAGATAAAAAACAAAACATGGGGTTTGTGATGGGCTTCCAGCTCCATGACTCTGAAAAAGAAAAACCCCCTGTGGGGGTTAGTCGTTGAGTCAGTCTCAATTTGGTCCACATAGACTTCTGTTGTGCTAACAGTCTGAAGAGTTTTGAAAACGTGAACTCATTGAAGAACTTGCTTGTTAGCAATTGTAAAAAATGGTAAAAAGTATAGTAATCACAACTAAGTACAGTGAATATAGTATACTGTAAGTACTGCAAGTAATACAGTATTGAATATCTGTATGTTCAAGTGAGCCCAAAGAACTAAAAAACTATAAAGGAAGAGCACATTACACTTAAAAATGTTGTGCAACTGCAAAATCAAAGTCAAAGTGTGACATTGCCACTACACTGGCCGGGGACTTGACCACATATTGGTTTGATCACATCATTAGAAACAAGTGTGCAGAATTATGAGTTGCTGTGTGTAAAAGATGACAGTTGTGTTGTAGTTGTGTTTAACTTTTGCTGCATGTTTTTACCATTTTGCAACACAATTGCATCACAGTGCAAAATTTGTTTTAGTGAGTGACAATGTGTTTAGAGTTTTGCAAAAAGAGTGGAGGAGATTTGCAAACAGTGTCTCAACTACCTGAACTTGTTTAAGGTTTTGCCTGATTGGACAAATGGATTTAGGCCACTGAGCATTGGGTTCAGAGAATGGGGTTTAGTGTTTTAGCAATTGTGAAAAACTGTAATAGTTTTTGACCATTCAATGATATCTGTGGCACTGAGGCATAAGCTTATCAGGCTGTGTTTGCGACACTACAATGTTAGGTAAGAAGACAAAGAAGAAGTGTGTCTCGAGGACACCAGATCAGAAGTCTCTGCAGACTGATGGTGCTGCTCATTACCAGCCAGATCCACAGATACCGTCCAGTTATGATGCTGATTGTAAGTAGAAAGAAAGTAGAATAATAAAGCATGTTCCATTATTAACAGCATGTCAGTGCAGATATCACATTATAGTGGACATTGTTCAACTGTTTGCTCTGTGCCAAATAATACTGTTACCTTTAATGGACTTTACTGAGTCATGCATTTTACAGTTTAACATTCATTTTTGGGGCCTTTTGTTGTGAAATAATTCTTGAAACATTTTATCTTTATGCGACCATGGACTCTATGCTACAAAAAGATGCATTGCTCACCCAAATCCCAGCAAAAAGCACCACCTTCCCACTGCGCAACGTGACGTCGGCGTGACGTCTTTTTCGTGTCATTGTCGGACGTCCATTTTTGGTCCACTGAAGGGGTTGTTTTGTAACGCCAGATGACGTCTTTTTGTCTACGTCTACCGCACGTCTCATTTGGACGTCGGTGGAACCTCCATATAAGGGCTATTTATAGTCCACATGTGGTCGTTTGAGGACGTCTTTTTAACGTCAAATTTAGACGTCTTTTTTTATAACTTATAACTGTAGTCCCATGTTTCTCCGGAAACATGGGACTACATACAATACTACAGTTATACACATACAAATAAATCACAATACAATTCAATAATCACCATTTTTATCTTTATTCAAGGTCACAAGACAAAGCACAATTATGAACACATTTCAATTAAATTACACTTTTATTAACAAATTAGATTTCAATTAAATTACACTTTTAAAGGGTTAGTTCACCCAAAAAATGAAAATTGCAGCAGTGACAAACATGCCTGAGACTGCAGACGTAGGTGAATCACACATGGACTTGGACAAGCGGTTGCAGGCACATAACAGAAAAAAAAGAGCCGTGCTCGTTTCTTTCTCAGTGTGTTACTTGCCTGCTCTGGTTTGACTGGAGACGTTTTGATACTGGACTGTTTTGGTCGCTACCATAAAAAAGGTATCCAGTAGCGATACCCATCCCTATTGATTGGTGATCTATTTGATAAATCACATCACTGTGATCCCACCCACCTGTTCCTGTAACAGGAGTGAGGCTTGTGCACATCTAGCTGCAGTGGACACTGTTGAGACAAAGAGAAGCACAACATAATTAATCCCCTCACTTATTGACATTACTACTTAGGTCCCACAAGGTGCTCAGTAACATTAAAACTAAATCTATTAATAACAGAAGAGACCCAGGATGTTGGCTCCTTTTCATCTCAGATGATCTACTCAGTTGACACAAAACTTTAACAGGCTATAGTTTAAATAAACTGGCTGGTCTGAGATTAAGATAACAGTAACACAACAAAAACATAGAAAGAAATAATGGCAATAGTATAAGTAACTGAAATTCATCCTCAGCACTGCTAAATGAAATATAGTTTATCTCTGTTGACCTCTTTCTGATTGTTTTTGCAGACTGTGTAATGTCTGCTATGTAGCGAAGAGTTACAAACCACATTTCATTTTACATCTCTGTTGTAATGTGACAATTAAACCAGCCTTCTGCTACTTTCGGTGGTAACTAGTTTGACATGATGCCATCTATAGTTTTGGGGACCATATACAGTATAGAGAAAGCTGGGGATGAGGATCGTTAATTGAGACTGCTTAATGATCTGAGTCTTTATTGATAATACCACTATTGATACTTTACTTTTATTTAGTAAGACGAGACCAATCGGGCCTGAGGTTGGCCTGCAGGATATGAGGAAATATTATATATTGAGATGACACAGGACTTGCTATAAATAAACTAATATTCAAGCGTGCTTATTAGCTGCCCGGTTGTTTTTTAATTAATTATAGGATTATGACTGAATATTTTAAATGTAACTAAATGTTGTTTCTAGAGCAGCAACATTAATGTTTATAACAGCAAAGTCACTATTTAAGCTTAATATCTGCCATCACAGTACTGATATACGCCAAGCTGAGTCTCATGTGCTGAGGACAGATGACTAAATGAACCCTTTCTACATGTTTCCCTGACAGACAGGTGTGTTGTCTTTTTACTCGCGAAGGTTTTATATCGCGTACTTACAGCAACGAGCGTAGCTCTCTCTCTGCAGGGCGCTGTGTGTGTATGTGTGTGTGTGTGTGTTCATGTAGGAGCTGAAGCTGCAGGCCGATAGTGAACCTACACCGGGCCGGTTTGATACCGCGTTTCGGTGTCCTCAATAAAAAAAACATTAGCTGTCTTATCCATCGCGTTTCAAGTTAAATCAGATTTGACTCTCGAGACATAACGTTGCATTATATGACCGTTAGTCTCAATAGCAGAATCGATAACCTCGGACCTGGACCTAACTCATTTTCAGGTTTTGAGAAAGTTTGGAACCAGTTCCCTTTAGAACCGGGTCTCAACCCCCATCCCTAAAAAAAGCACTGCCCCAAACTTAATGTTAGAGTATGGGTAAGTGTCTTAACTGCACTCTCACTGACCTGATCACTTGCTGATGATGTGGGCCGAGGATCGTGAGGATGCTCAGCCTCAAAACAAGCTGAAGCCTCAATCTGTGGATCTGCTTGTTATTTAGTGCTGGAGGTAAAAACAGACGTTAGATGGTGAGAAACTCCAGCAAAGACACAGGCTGTAACGTTACGGTCACACACCACTGACTTCTTTTACACATTGAAACGAGCATCAATTTCAAACATAAATAAAAATACAAATGCAGCCGAAATAATAATTTAACAAACTACCCGATGTAAGGCGATTAATGTTATTAGTTAGACAAAACTAGCTAATGAGAAACAGATGCAGACCACCTTCAACCGATGGGTGCATGATGCTAGCTAGCAGCAGCGCGTTAGCTAACGCCCCTTTAACGCTAAGCAGTAAGGCCGCCGTGAAGTCTGAACAACACACAGTTATGTCTTAAAACAAGTTGCTTTACGAGCATTTTCCAACAACATTAATACTTACCTTCGCAACTTTCACTGCATCCAGTCTGCGGCCAAGCGTCGCTGCTTCCATACTGTTCTTCTTTCCGTCAACAGCGGTGCTCAATGCCGCTAAATCTGATTGGTTAGTGATATCGTTTCATCAGTAAGCAAGCGTGCTATTGGTTCGCCTGCTATAGTAGGCTGCCGAGTTTGCCGGTAAATTTAACGATTTTAGATGTATGATTTAGGGAATAGCGTGAGCATTTCGAGTGGCAACAAACGGAATCTGACTAAGAATAAAGCATTCTTCACAACTTAAAGCAATCTGGATTATCCCTCGATAGGGATCATTATTTTCTAAAACTAAAGCAGATACGCGGCCTCGGCCCACCGCCTAAAATAAACAACTTGATTAGGCTAGTTAAAATAAAATAAAAACTGTTAAAGAAAAACAGGAACATTAAAAAACAAAAAGAAAAAAAAACTTAAATTAAATCATACAGATAATAAATTGTGTTACCAAAAATCTGTATTCATATGTATTAATCATGTTGATAGGCGCTATTTGTAAATAAAACAAATAAATCATGTACATTTTCTACAACCGTCATAGACGTCCAAATGACATCCAAAAAATTACCAAGTTCAAAGGTCAAAAGTTGAACGTCAAGATGACGTCCAAGTTAGGTCAGGGTTGGACGTCCAAATAGTGGACCTAGTTTGGACGTCGAATAGATGTCCAGAATTGGTCATGGACCGACGGACCCAATATAGACATGATTTGTACGTCTATCCGACGTCCAATGTTTAGTGGGTTGATGGTTTTCCCATCAAATGTGGAGCACACATTTGTGTCTCCCTCAAGTTTTCATTTTGTACCTTGTTCAGGTCAAATGTTTGATTTGTCAAATACTTTTAATTTATGACCAAATACCTGTAAAACAAATGACATCAGCCCATCCTCCTCAGCCTAATGCTACAAATTACATTTTTTTTCATTTGCTAACCTGCACTGGTCAAAACTGAAATCACATGGTCAAAGGCCCTCACACATTCAGCGAAACAGAAGTGTATGTGCACCAAACTGTAAATTGTTTTTCATTGCTTTCACATAAAATGCATTCAATGACCGCTTTCTCCAAAATCCATGAACTCTTCTCTCTTCAACTTAAACTGTATTGCAGCATTGAAATTTCAAAATGCAAACTACTGTATGCAGGGATATTCTAGTTACATGTACTATAGTACAGTCAATAAAGTCAAAATATTTTATACTTACAGTTTCTCTCAGTCGCTTTTGGTACGATTCTATAATCATATATTAAGAATCTACAATAACATTTGCAAAACTATTTATATTGTTGGGATAGGATTCACGGTTACACTTTTACTGTATGCAGTGTAATTTGTTGACAGAGCATGTCATTGTGATGCAGAAAATAAAAAAGACTATTTTACAGCACTGCATATTATAACGGAAACAATTACAAAATTAGAAATGGAAACATGGAAACACCCCCTCAGGTTAACGTTCCTGTCTATTGTACCACAGATTCTTTCTGTATTCACATGACAACAGATATGTTCATTAACTTACTGTAACATCATTTACATACTGTACATTTACAAAAACACTTAGACATGTAGAAAAATGCTTTGCAGATAATCAAGTGTTTAAGCATTTTGCATGTAGTGACTTATGCAATGAACTTACAGTCTGACTAGATGTTTTTTTCACAAAAGACTGAGAAATTGCTATGTGCACAAGTGACTTGATAACTGTGTTGAACCAATTGGTTGGACGGTGCGGTAATTTGACAGTCAGTGCTTTGGTATTGCAAGGAAGTGACTTCATGATAGATTTTTGTTTGTAATGTATGTTAAGTGTGTTTAGTGTTTTGCAAATCACTGTGTGGAGGGTGAACAAGTAAAATTCCAATTCTGATCTGAGAAATGTACCAAAGTGTGTGATGATTACATACTGATTTATGTGAAATAATCAGTCACATCTCGAGGACAAAAGTTCATCATATTTATATATTGCTTCCTGTTGTTAGAGTTTTGTAGGTCAGTGTGTTATGAGTGAGATTGTATAGTTTCTGAGTGAGGATTGTTGCCAGTGTTTTGGTTTAACGAGTTTATTTTGAGACTCGTAGGAAGTGTTTTGGTGGTTGGAGTGACTTTTGGAGGTGAGATTAACCATTTGGTCAAGATGCATGTTGGTAATGCAGACTGTGTGAAGACTTTTGACAAAGTTGCGTCAGTTTTGACCATTGCATCTTAGCAATTGAAAAAAACTGTAAACATCGCAATGTTAACATTATCAGTGTGAGCATGTTTGCATTTAGCAAAATGCAAACATACCTTTGAAGAGTGCCAGTGTTTGAGCCTCCATGAAGGTATTGTAATAGAAAAGTAAAACAACAGTCAACTGTGGGAATCAAGTTCTTTTATTTGTGCGTACAAAGAGAAGAACCTTCCCTCCTGACATTCGGCATCTCTCTGCCTTTATTGCTCTCAAGTGGCAAAGAAACAAACACATGGTGACCTTATGCAGATTCTGATTCAAGTCTGGTGTTTAACATACAATCCTAAGCACATACTGAAAAAGTAAAAGTTAATATGCTGTTAATGTCTGTGTAAAAAAGTGTCACCTATCTATGCTGGACTAAGAATCATACCTTTGTTGTTACAGACCTGAGTTTGATCCCCCCACTGTGACACATCCATTCTTCTTCCACACTCTTTCCTTCCTCTTTCCTCTGTCTGTCAGACCACTTTAAGACCATCACCTGGTCTTTCACTACCACCAAGGGTTCAGTATGTGTATGATTTCCTCCACGCCTCTTGCCAGTTTCTCCCTGTAGTTCTTCTGTGTCAACAATGTCAAAGTACCTTTACATTGTCTGTAATGAGCAAAATGACACGCAACCTGTTGTGTGTACTGCGCTCTAAGATGGACCTGCAGCTTGGTTTCAGTCAGTCAGTAGTTAGATACATGGTAGAAGTGTCTTTCTACAACGGTGTCTTTTTGAGCACCCCTGCCTCTAATTAAGAGTCAAACCCTCAGTGTTAGAACCCTATTGTGCTGATTCATTGATATATTTTATACTTTTTAGGGATTCACAGTTTTCACAGCTACAAACACATAATGATTTTATAGAATGTACTGCATTGCTATATACTGAACTACCCAGCAGTAGTGTAAAAGAGTAGTTAAAAACAGTTAAAATGAGCTCAACCTTAAATATCTACAGCAGTAAAATGCAACATACACATAAAAAAATCCAGAAACATCATGTATAAAAGTAAGACACTGACAGGAAACATTTTTTGCAGGATGTGTTCCTTTACTTTTGATACTTTGAGTAACTTGACACACTCACACTTTCACAGTGATACTTTTACTTTTTTTTACTCTTTTAAAGAATCTTCTTCCACCACTGGATTGAGATTGCACCATAATTTTGCAAGACCGGTCCACAACATACCAAACCATTATGAGTCCAACCCAGAGGAGCGCCACAAATTCCCATGTTCTGGTGCCAAGTACCAAAATCAGTTTTTATCTTGGTGTATATGGACGCGGCCTATCACATATTGGTTCTTAACTCACATTGTCTTTGAGTAATCCTGATTAAACTCAGTGGAGACATGCTGAACTATGTCCTGAACGGACACACCAGAGCTTGTCAGCGACTACTGAACTGTCTCTACAGAAACCGGAATTGTAGTGTGTCACCTATAAAGGGCATTAGGACCACTGTCAGAACAAAAACTAGTAATCTGAGATTTAGAAAGTAAAGTCATAATAGGATAGATTCCATCAAGTTATATGAGCATGTGTCCTATTACCTGTGTAATAGGTCCTATTGGCCCACGACTGCCAAGTCAGTCAATGTGTTTCCGCCGGTCCAGATGATTCCCAGTTTCTTGGAACGCTTATTGAATGCGGGTCTGTCAGCAATCCTGGTGGCCCTGCCCGCAGTGGCTGCTGCTGTGCAGGCCATAGAAATTCCCATGGGACGCTCTCTCCCTGCCCACTTTTTTGATGCAAAGTGTCATTTCTTCAGCATATAGCTTGAGTAACAACATAATGTGCTGTCCCCTCAAAATAACACATCACACAGTTATTAATGTCTAAAAAACACTGGCAACAAAAGTGAGTATAGCCCTAAGTGAAAATGTCTAAATCTCGGCCAAAGTGTCATTATTTTGTCTGGCCACCATTATTTTCCTGCACTGCCTTAACCCTCTTGGCCAAGGAGTTCACCAACTTCACAGGTTGCCACTGGAGTCCTCTCCCACTCCTCCATGACAACATCATGGAGCTGGTGGATGTTAGAGACCTTGCGCTCCTCCACTTTCCATTTGATGATGCCCCAAAGTTGCTCAATAGAGTCTAGGTCTGGAGACATGTTTGGGCAGTCCATCACCTTTACCCTGAGCTTCTTTAGCAAGGCAGCGGTCCTCTTGGTGGTGTGTTTGGGGTCGTTAGCACATTAACGTGTTAATTAATTTAATAATTAATTTCATATAAATATATCAATTAGTTTATGTTTAAGTTAACACAGTTTTTATTATTAATTTGAAAGTTCATTGCTCACTGGCTCTGAATACACATAGAGTCAAACCATGGGTCACAGGAGGGGTGGGATGTTGATCAGCCTGCAAATCACCCACCCGGAGGGAGGCTGCAGCAGACTACGTTGCATACGAACAGAACCTGGCCCTCAATAGGAGTTAAACCACTGCAGTGCTATTCCCTGGATATCAACCCTTTGCTGGAGGTGATCCAGGAAGATGTCAGATGTTACTCAAAACAGTAAGGCATCACTGAGGTGTGGCAGTGACAAAGGGATGTATTACAGTTTCAGTGCTGTAGTGTGAAAGCTCCACCTTTGTCATACGAGGCTTAAACCATTCCTTAACATTAAAGCTACTTCCTATCAGAAAAGGGTAAGCGCAAAACATTCCTACAGTCAGTCCTGTAGTATTTTCTCACAAAACACAATGAGTACACAAAATTGTTATAATGGTGATTAAGCCGCGCGTTTTAACAACTACACAGCAACTTAAGTTTATAAGGTGGCTTCAGCAATGTCTTCAGCAATTTTACTTCAAGCCGTTTATCTGATGAGATGATTCCTTTGAGGGTAAAAATAAAGAAATTAAATGAAGAAATTCATATAAGGAATTCTCTTGTTATATTTTCTTTCAAAGTGAAACACATTTAAAAATATTTCCCCACAAATTCTATCAAATTACATGCCAACTTTGCGATACATCTTTGCAGTGTATTTAAACATACTGAGACCCAACACCCTGATTTTGACAACTTTGACTAATTTTGATATAAGAGTTGGGATAGGAAAACGTGTTAGAGATTAGGAAGTCAGGCTACCAGTGAACAAAATATAAACACCTTTCTGTGGTCAGGCCTGATGGACTACTTGATGCTTCTTAAAAATGAACTCTTAGTTAGTTTAGTAGCCTGAACATAATCATGTAATAGATAAATCAGGAGTCTGGGATCAGTTAAGTTGTTTGCTGCAGTTGACCATTGCAACAAGTAACACCCACCCAATGTTCAAGCTCCGTCACAGAGGGAGGACTTTACTGAGTCATTGAGGATATCCGCTGCTTTGACTGTTCCTGTTGGCTCGATCATATAGCACGAAGAAACAGCCATAAACTGTACCGGACACATAAATACTTCTCTTCAAAGGTATGTATTTCTTTCGTGTAACTAGGATACTTTTTGCTATTATCAAAAATAACGCAGTCACATAAACCCTGAAGTTACTGCATGACAGCCATCCTTTACGCCTACCTGAAGACCGTGTTGTCTTCCCGTATTTCAATTACTGGAAATGTGTGTGCGCCGTGTGCCACACACAGATGGCTGAATTTCTCCTTTCACTTGATAAAACAAGCATTGTTCACCTGAACGTTTTAGCTATAGACTTCCCAATATAATAATAATAATAATAATAATAATAATAATAATAATAATAATAATAATAATAATATATTTTATTTATAACGCACTTTTCATTCTGAACAATCTCAAAGTGCTACACAGGAGAATAGTAACTAAAACATAACAATAAAAACAATCAGAAGCACACTTCTGTGCGCGAGCAGAATTCTTCTGTGCAAGTTTTTTCGTTTTGCTGTTAATTGTCATTTTGTTTTGAAAGTTCATATCCGTGCAGATCGCAAAATAGATCTATTTGTGGCGCTCTTTTAATTGCTCTCTCTGGTACAGCCTATTGTTTCTCCTGAGACGCCTATTCCTACTTTGCTTAGGCCTAAATTAAGGGCCTTGCCTGGGCGGTTGGGAGGCATCAAACAGTTGGACTAACTACATTAAACAGAGCTGTGGTGAGGGGAGAGAGATTTTTATTTTTATTTTTGTGTGGGTGCACTTCGGATATCCGTTGAACAAACTTGCCTTGCTGTGTTGGGCCATACATTGCATTGCTTGTTGTGTTTTTCCTCCTTCGCGTTGATTGCATTCACTGGCTACTTCGGGGGACGTGAAGTAGCGCATTCGCTCCAGAATGGCGTTTTTAACAGCAGCCTTTCTTCTGCTGATCACGGTGGATTACACAGGGAATGAAAACACACCGGTGGTCAAGTCTCAAAAGGTATGGACATACATCTCATTTAAAGGAACCTCCTCAGACATCGATCTTACTGTGAAACTACCACTCATCCCTAGTGACTACTGACTCTGTTCTTTCAGATTATAAGGACTGCCTTGTTGTCTTAAATCACATTTTAGTTACTAATGCCTATAATGACTCTCGGTGTACGCCTCGAAAAAGGCAGTGCCTTGTTCTTATTTTACTGTTAATCTCAGGAAATGTACATCCTAATCCTGGTCCGAATATTAATAGTCTTAGTACTCCTGAGGATTTTAAATCCAGGACGGGTCTCGGTTTTATTCACTTAAATGTTCGTAGTTTATTACCAAAAATGGATTTGGTCAGGACATGGGCTATTCAAACAGATGCAGATGTACTAATAATTTCTGAAACCTGGCTTAAAAAATCTACCTTAGATAAGGACATTATGATCAATGGCTCCAGAGTTTTTCGTTGTGATCGTCTAAAGAAGGGGGGTGGTGTTGCAATTTATGTTGAGACAAAATTTTACACCAGGATCCTATTTTTTCAATCTACTGTTAAACAATTTGAGATCTTAGCTCTAAACCTTGAAATAGCCAAAGGTCAGCATATTACTGTTATTGGCTGTTACAGACCCCCTTCTGCTGTTGCTGATGCCTTACCGAAATTGATGGAATTTTTATATGAACTTGACAGCAGTGACATTGTTTTAGTTGGAGATTTAAATTGGGACTGGTTATCCTCTGTGTCAGATGATTTTAAAAATCACTGTAATGGTTTAAATCTTACACAGATGATAGATAGTCCCACTAGACCTCATAGCAGAAATCCTAACAAATCTACTCTTATTGACTTGTTTTTGACAAACACACCTCATAAATTTTCAGATGTTCGCCAACGATTTGAGTGATCACTGTGTCATTGCAGCAGTAAGAAATACAAAACTCCCTAAAACTAAACCTAGAATAATTTTTAAAAGAAACTTGAAACACTTCTGTGAGCAAGCATTTTTGCATGATTTGTCTTACTTTGACTGGGACAGAATTGAAGTTATTGACAATGTGGAACTAGCTTGGAAATATTTTTATGATGGTTTTATTAGAATTGTGGACAAGCATGCTCCCTTACAGAGGTTAAGAGTAAAGGGACGTGACAATGCATGGTTTACCCCGGAGCTGTCTAATCTTCTTCGGCAGAGAAATCAAGCCTGGGCTAAAGCCAGGCAATCTGGGACAGATTCAGACTGGCTCAGTTTTAGACAGCTGCGCAATCGCTGTGCATTTTTTATTAAAAAGGCAAAATCAGATTTTTATCTAACAGCTACAACAGAAAACCTAAACAATCCCCGGAAATTCTGGAAAGCACTGAAATCGGTATGCACTTTAAATTCTCATAATGAATGACCTCCATGTATTATCAATGACAAAGCTGTCATATCAGAAAAGTCTGCAATGTTGGAGTGTTTTACAGTTTTTCACAATTGCTAAAACACTAAACCCCATTCTCTGAACCCAATGCTCAGTGGCCTAAATCCATTTGTCCAATCAGTCACTCTGTAGGCAAAACCTTAAACAAGTTCAGGTAGTTGAGACACTGTTTGCAAATCTCCTCCATTCTTTTTGCAAAACTCTAAACACATTGTCACTCACTAAAACAAATTTTGCACTGTGATGCAATTGTGTTGCAAAATGGTAAAAACATGCAGCAAAAGTTAAACACAACTACAACACAACTGTCATCTTTTACACACAGCAACTCATAATTCTGCACACTTGTTTCTAATGATGTGATCAAACCAATATGTGGTCAAGTCCCCGGCCAGTGTAATGGCAATGTCACACTTAGACATTTTAGAGTGTAATGTGCTCTTCCTTTATAGTTTTTTTGTTCTTTGGGCTCACTTGAACATACAGATATTCAATACTGTATTACTTGCAGTAACTTACAGTATACTATATTCACTGTACTTAGTTGTGATTACTATACTTTTTACCATTTTTTACAATTGCTAACAAGCAAGTTTTTCAATAATGAGTTCACTTTTTCAAAACTCTTCAGACTGTTAGCACAACAGAAGTCTATGTGGACCAAACTGAGACTGACTCAATGACTAACCCCCACATTTCTTTTTCAGAGTCATGGAGCTGGAAGCCCATCACAAACCCCATGTTTTTTCATCTATGTGGACTTGGCTAAAACAGAATGAAATTTGATTGCTAAAAGAGCTAGTAAGTGGGTGTCCCAGGCCAAAGGGGTGCCAATGTTACTATGTGTGCAGCGATATCCTCTGATGGAGTGCTGCAAGCATTTACAGTGCTGACTTTTGTTTCCGTTGCAATTTTCATTTACTGTAGTTTATTTTTGAATTACTTGATGGCAAGGATAAAGCACAGTGAAGCTTTTCCTGTTTTCCTGTTGCAACCCGATAGCTTCCTGTTGTATACTGTTACCATTCTTACTGTATTACATAATGGGAACTTTATTTACTGTAAAATAAGACAATGCACACATTTCTTATACTATCAACAATAATATATATATATAGATGCATCTATCTGTTGTTTTTGTTTTTTAGGTAATTGTGTTATGAGTGTTGCTGCTGGAGAGCTGGTGTTTTTGTAAAATAATTTGATATTGACACAACTATGCAGTGTTTTGGTAGTTTTGGTGCATTTTGGGTGTGAAATTACTGTAACTATTGTGCAAGCTGCATGTTGGTACAAACAACAGTGTGAAGAGTTTTGAAAAAGTAAACTCAGTACTGAGAAATAATGAAAAAAAAATGTTAGCGATTGTAAAAAAAACTAAATTGGGAGATGTGTTTTCTCTACGCAAAAAAATGAAACATTTTCTGTAACTACATGCCCTGTACGATGTGTTCTCAATTTTTTAATGTAGTGTCCAAGAATGCTTGAAATGTTTTACATATTGACTGGCTGTGTTAATGTTTTGAATGCATTGTTTGATTTTGAACACAGGTCACATGGTTTTGAGGCAAGTGTCTGATTTTGCCAGAAGAGTCCGGGGTTTTGTGAATGTAGTTTAAAGACTGGGGTTTGTGTTTAAAGTTTTGAGAATATGGGTGGAGGTTTCAAGAAATGTGTCTTAGCAACTGTGAAAAACTGTAATAACCACTTTGTGCAAGCTGGTTCCTTGTTTGAGCGTCAGCTCCTTGCCAACAATTCAACTGTGACAAACTGCTTAAATTCTTCAATTCCGCCCCCGAAATCTGTGGCGACTAAAGAGGCTTTTTGCCTATTGCCTTCCTCTGTCGCAGAGGTGCAAACTGCACTTGTGGCCTTGGACCCCAGTTAATCTCCTGGCCCTGGTAATCTAGAGCCTTATTTTTTGCGAATAGCTGCTGATTTTATTGCTAAACCAATTTCAATAATTTTTAACCTTACCCTAATCAACAATGAGATTCCAATAATTTGGAAATCGGCTTATGTACTCCCTCTTTTAAAGGGAGGTGATTCCTCGCATTTGGATAATTATAGACCGATTTCCAAATTACCAATTTAAGCTAAAGTTTTAGAAACATTGGTTGGTGATCAGTTAAAGGACTATTTGGTTTCCAACCATATTTTGTCTGACTTACAGTCTGGGTTTCGAAGGCAGCACAGTACCACTACTGCTACATTAAAGGTCATTAATGACATTATTGAGGCAATGGACTGCAAAAACATCTGTGTTGCTCTTTTTATAGATTTATCTAAAGTATTTGATACAGAGGACCATTGCATTTTACTGGAAAAGCTGCGCAATATTGGTTTTTCTGACCATGCTGTTGACTGGTTTACCAACTATTTGGCAGACAGAACTCAGTGTGTTTATTTTGACTATTTCAAATCAGCAACACTGAATGTATCTAGTGGCGTACCACAAGGATCAGTCTTGGGTCCAATTTTATTTACTATTTATATTAATAACTTGGGTCACGACATCCCACAGGCTCATTTCCATTTTTATGCTGATGATACCGTTATTTATTGTAAGGCTGCTACTTTACACCAAGCTTTTTCTTATTTACAATCTGCTTTCAACCTTGTTCAGGTACAACTGTATCAGCATAAACTAGTTTTGAATGTTGAGAAAACTAAGATTATGGTTTTTTCAAAATCTAAGAAGTCTCTGGTCAGTATTCCAGGTATATTTGCTATACATGGTGAGCAGATCGAACAAGTCAAATTGTACAAATATTTGGGTATATTAATTGATGATCAGCTCTCTTTTAAGTCACACATTGATAAACTGGTACAAAAGCTCAAATTAAAAATAGGATTTTATTTTAGAAACAAAGCCTGTTTTTCTTGGAAAACCAGGAGGACACTGGTTGCTGCAACCTTTCTTACAGCACTCGATTATGGTGACCTGCTCTATAGAAATGCGCCTGTTTGATGTTTATTGGATACTGTTTACCATAGTGCATTAAGATTTGTGACTGGATGTAAAGCATCGACACACCATTGTACTTTGTACAAAATGACAAACTGGCCCTCATTATCAACGAGGAGGCACATACATTGGCTCACTTTTATTTACAAGGCCATGCTGGAAATGCTTCCCTCTTATCTGTGCTCTTATATGTCAAGTAACATCAGTTCCTATAATTTGCGGCCTGGTGACTTGTATTTGTTATCTGTACCTACGGTCCGTACAGAGCTTGGTAAGAAGGCCTTCAGTTATGCAGCCCCATCCACCTGGAACACATTGCAGTCTGATTTGCAGTTGCAAAAAGGTTTTATACAATCCATGGTTCCAAAGTAGACCTAAAGAGACCTTAGATCATTTAAATTATCTCAAGTGGAAGATGATACATTATTTGTCTAATAGAGAGGAATGAATCACAGCAATTAAGATGTGTTGAAGAATTTTCTACTTTATCAGGCAAGAATGAACTTGAACAAATCTTTTTATTAAGCTACCACTTAAGGAATGTGAACTATCAGAAGTTAATGGTATCCCTGTGAAGAACCCAGTTACATACCTGGGTGTGATAAGAATGAAAAACTCTGCAATAATTCAACATGTGGTGGATGAGGCATCTTTCACTGAATGGTAGAGTTCTAACATCTAATACTGAGGGAATATCCATATCTATGTATCCTTATCACTGGAAATGCCTACTGAAATATACAAAGAATTAGATAAGATTTTATTAAATTTCATTTGGAGGAACAAATGTCATTATTTAGGGAAAGATACCCTATGCAACCTACAAACTTGAGGTCTGGAGGTTTTAATAACGTTACTCTTAATCATGGATACCATTTTTTAGTAATGCTTTATATTCAATACATTACAGCAAAAATCAATTGTAATTGCGTTACTCCCAACACTAGTCATTACAATGTAATATTTGGGTGATTTGTTGACTAAATTTTGGGGACTTATATAAGTTTTTCACATTCACTTACTGTAATTGTCACTATTTTTGGAAAACTGAAACATAATTTAGATGATATTTAGACACAAAAAGAATACAACATTTTAATCTCCATTGTTGTGTGTTACAATAGGTACAAAAATGATCTGCTCTGGTCTGCTCACTGCCAACAAGGAACCAGGTAAAGAGTTGAAACCAAGAAAAAAGGTGGTATAAATGGCTTCACATATTTGTGTTCTGGCCACAGGGAGGAAGCAAAGGAGCTTTTCTAGTCAAAACTGAATTCAATTTCATGAATTATCAAAGAAGGAAAACACTATTTTTTACTTTAAGTACACTTATCATAACTCATGTGTACCGTTAAACATTTCTAGATTGTGAAGATTTTATTCCGTTTCTCTGGCAGTTCCTCTGCAGAGTGTGGAGGTGGAGGTGGAGGTGAGGGACCATGTGGCTACAGTGGTCTCCACTCTGAACTATGAGAACAAGGAGGACAAACCACTGGAGGCTATTTTTGTCTTCCCTCTGCCTGGAGAAGCTGCGGTCTGCCATTTCAGCTTAAGATCGGACAGACACAGATTGTAGCTGAGGTGAAGGAGAAACAGGAGGTGAGCTGGACAGTAAAGACTTACTCACTACAGTGGTCCTTAAAACCACAGTGAATGTTACTCACATGTGTCATCTGCATTTCAGGCTCGGGAGGAGTACGATGACGCCTTGAGCTCCGGTCAGCAGGCCTTCCTATTGGAGGAGAGTGAGCAGAGTCCAGATGTATTCTCTCTGAGTGTGGGCAGTCTGCCTCCAGGAGAGAGCGCCTCCATCAGGCTGGAGTACGTCACTGAGCTGGCTGTGCAGGCTGATGACGGGCTGAGGTTTTGCCTGCCTGCTGTGCTCAACCCTCGCTACCAACCTCAGGGTAGGAAAACCAGCCAATACCTTCATGAACCTATAGGATTCAGCTTAGTGTACACAGCTGTACTTGCAAAGGGTTTTACTGCACACTGTGTGCACTAAAGAGAAATCCAATGTTGGACTCAGCCCTGACTCACAGAAAATGGCTGTTGTGGTGATTTTAGCTATAGTAGCAGGAGAGTTGTGAGTGTCGCTGTTTGGAGCTTGTGTGCTGGCTCTGGGAACCCGTCTCAACCTCTCTGCATGTTTGCTTTGCAGCAGCAACTTTAGTGACAGTAAGCTAAACTCACAACTTAGCTAAGTTAGTCACATTACTTGCTGTGTCATTCGCACATGGAGTTGGATTTCTACAGAATTGCTTACCCGACTTCTAACATTGTATGGCGGCCTCGAAGCACAAGTACCACACGCTTTATCAAACCCTCCGACAACTGAGCGGAAAGGCTAAATCAACGAACGACAACATCCGAAAAGCCGAGGGCACCTTCGTGCGATCATCGATGGAGCGTCTACAACGTTGGAGGGAGTTCTTCGAAACGTTGTACAATCACAACCCACCACAAGGACCTCCGGCGGAGCCACCACAAATCGAGCCACCAGAGGCCGCGATGTCCGATGCCGAACCAACACTCGCAGAGGTAAAGGAGGCCATCCGGACTTTGAAAAATGGCAAAGCGCCTGGTGTGGATGCGATCACCACAGAAGCGATCAAGGCTGGTGGCGACGTTCTTCTCCAGCGAGTACACCTTCACCTGCAAAACATCTGGCGTACGGAGTAAATACCAACAACATGGAAGAAGGCCATCATCATCCCGATGTTCAAGAAAGGAGACAATCGGGAATGCCAACACTACCGCGGCATCAGTCTGCTCTCGATCATCGGCAAGGTCTTCATGAAAGTTACCCAAGCACGCCTGCAGAAACACCGTGAGCAAACGAGTAGAGAGGAGCAATCCGGCTTCAGACCGCAACGGGGGCCAGATATTGTGACCAGATATTCAGTCTCCGCCAGGTGATGGAAGAGCAAATTCGATGTGGAAAGCGGACGGTCATCGTCTTCATTGACTTTCAATCTGCTTTCGACTGCATCGACTGGCCAGCACTTTGGACGACGCTGGAGACCGAGCACATCTCACCGAAAGTCATCAAGCTCCTGCAGGAAAACTACAATGGATCATCAAGCCAAATACGCATCCGAAGCGAGCTATCTGCTGAATTCACCATCCGCACTGGAGTCCGCCAGGAGGCGTCAGCCTCACCACTGCTCTTCAACATCGTTGTCGGCGCAATCATGAGGAAAGTCTTCGAGGGTAGGCGAGGAGTCCAGTTCGACGAAAATGGCTCATCAGTAGCGGATCTTATGTTCGCCGACGACAGTGGCGTGCTGGCCGAGGACGATGCCGAAGCCACGGACATTCTGTATGAGACCGCCCGCGTTGCCCAATCATATGGTTTGAAAATGAACGCTGACAAAACGAAGGTACTGACAACAGATGGATCGCTGGCCAACGTCCACCTCGACGGCATCCAGATTGAGCAAGTTCAGAAGTTCAAATACCTGGGCTCACTGATTGAAGAGAAGAAAGTTGCGTCTACGGCAGAGACCCACTGTCGAATTGGCCAAGCAACCGCAGCATTCGCCTCGCTAAAGTGGTGCCTGTGGAAGCGAACCAATATTTCCATCCCGACCAAAATTCGCCTATTCCGGACGCTAATCCTGTCGATTCTACTCTACGGATCCGAAGCGTGGGCGGTGCTGAAGGCGGACCTCAACAAACACGAAGCTTTCCAAATGCGATGCCTGCGCCAGATCTTCGCGAGTATCGCTCGAGATGCGCCGAAATGAGGACATCCGGCACAGATGCCAACAACAACCACTAATTGAGGAACAAATCCAAAGACGACAACTGCGATGGTTTGGCCATGTTTGCAGAATGAGTGGGAGCCGACTACCACACCAACTCCTCTGGCGTAACCGACCCTACCAGTGGAGAATCCAGCGAATGGCACCGAAGAAAACGCGGCTCAAACAGGTTAAGGAGGACATCAGAAATCGCAGACTAAATATCAACGACGCCAGAACGACCCCCTTGGATCGTCCCGCAAGGAAACGTCTCGTGAATGAGATTAGACTACCATTGGCACCCACAGCAGTGTACGGGCTTAGGAGCCAATCCAGACCAACCGTCAGCTAGGGATCAAAGAAGAAGAAGAAGAAGAAGAACATTGTATAATTCCAGCATTTGTCAAATGTCTTTTTGGATGGGGACGTTATTCTGCATTTATATTCCCTTGTTAGAAACCCTAGAAGCATTGTATTTGACAGCCCTGCCAATGTGATGATAATTGCACGTTCCCTTTCAGAGTTAAATAATTTTATTGTGAGGCATTCCTATTTGATTACATAATTTCAAACCCCTGTTATGTTGTTTACAGGTAGTGGAGGTGCCAGTGTCCAGGTGACTGCTGTTCCACCCTCTCTGGTGCCCTACAGTCTGTCCTTCTCTGCCCGAGTGTCCTCTCCTCGTCCAGTCTCTAAAGTAGAGTCCAGCTGTTCCCTGGACCCTCTCCAGTACCTCAACACAGAGCAAACCCAGGCCATGGTAGGTAGAGATGTCTAATGTGCGCTGTGTGAGATTGTTCCTCAGTACAAGAAATAGCACTTTATTCATACAAATGTGTTTTGTGATCTGCAGGTGAAGTTGGCTGCAGGACACAAGTTTGACAGAGATGTCGAACTGCTGATTTATTACAAAGATGCCCACCAGCCCACTGCTGTGGTGGAGGCAGGACAGGCCTCTGCCAAGCCTGGTGAGTAAACTTTAGTGAAGTTGTTGCTTTGTAAAGGAAGAGCTCAAGAGTGGAGGTCCAACGCCCTGATTTACATACTTGTTTGATAGTTTGGTAAAAGGCTTTGCTTAAATTAACCTAAAAGACATCGATGTATTGTTGGTTGGCACTACCAACATGCTGGTAATAGTTTATAATTAATGCTTATGTCCCATTTAAAGTAGGCCTACCACCTTTTAGATTGTAAATAGAGATATGACTTCATAAAGGCTACAGTCCAGTGATTCATATTTTCCCAGTCCAATACAGCCCGTCATAGTCTAATCTGTTTCGCCACAGTTTCATTATGAAATGAAAACATTCTAAAAACTTCTCATTAAAACATGAATGATCTCTAAAGTTGTTTTGCGCCATTGCTTTGCAAGTTTGCATGTTCAAACAAACTAAAATGGAAAGCACAATATGGCTTTGTCCCTTGTATCAAATGATTGAATTAAATAATAATAAGCATATAAGATATTAAATCCGCAGGCTACAAATAAGTTATTTTAGGAGGTTAAAGAAGTAGGTTAACTAAGTAAAAGTTCATCAAAGTAATCTTACTTTTACTTAAGTAGAACATTTTTTGCTCTTTTCACCTCTGGTTACATATGTTGGAATAAATAGTAAAATCCAGATTTGTGGTCATTTTTCTGTCTCTCCTCTGTGTTTCAGGTACTCTGATGGGTGATACAGTGGCAATGCTGAGCCTGTACCCTGAGTTCCCCCAGGCTGAGTCTTCAGTTGCCTCATGTGGAGAGTTTGTGTTCTTATTGGATCGATCTGGAAGTATGGGTGATTCGATGAACAACAGCAATCATCATCAGACTCGCATTGGCAGTGCCAGGGTAATCAGTATGTGCATTTTGTGTCATAAAATCATTCAGTGTCCCTCTCACCCAGTGGCCTTCACTATCTTTTCTGTCTTCCCTTAAGGATACTCTGCTGCTCCTGTTGAAGAGCTTACCAATGGGCTGCTATTTCAACATCTACAGCTTTGGGTCCGGCTATGAACACATCTTCCCGTAAGTCACTCATGTTACTCGACCCAACAAATGTATTCCTGTCTTTGGTGTAAATAGTTGTGCATGTATGTGTTAGTTGGGGCTTCTGTTCCTGCATGTGTGTGTTTGTGATGTCAGTAAGAGTGTGGAGTACAGCCAGAAGACCATGGAAGAGGCTTTGAAGAAAGTTGAGGAGATGGACGCTAACCTGGGAGGAACAGAGATCCTGAGGCCCCTCGAACACATTTACAGCCAGCCCTGCATTCTCAATCATCCTAGACAGGTAACACACACACACACACACACACACACACACACACACACACACACACACACACACACACACACACACACGTTACTTAAGCAGTTCACAAAGAATGATTTGGATAACTCGGTGTTTGTGTGTGTTGTTGTGTAACTTGGAGTGATATTCAAACTCTCCTCCTCTAGCTATTTGTCTTCACTGATGGAGAGGTGGGGAACACCAAAGACATTATTGATCTGGTGAAGAAGAATTCAGGTTCCCACAGGTGAGGCCACACAAACACAGAACACAACAAACACAACAGTTTGCAGAGTATGGCCGATGTTGCTGTGCTGCATGTGTCAAAAACAAAACTACTGTTGCAGGTGTTTCTCTTTTGGGATTGGGGAAGGGGCCAGCTCTGCTCTTATCAATGGGTTGGCCAATGAAGGAGGAGGTCACGCTCAATTCATCACAGGGACTGACAGGATGCAACCCAAAGTATGAAAGACATTAATAACAAAAACTGTATTCAGACAGAAATCCTGGTTCCAGTTAGTAAAGACCCAGTGCCCCTTCCTGACTTTGTGTTTTGTTTCCACCAGGTGATGCAGTCGCTGCGTTTTGCCCTGCAGCCATGTGTGGTGGACATCTCAGTCACGTGGGATTTGCCAAAGGGTGTGTCTGCCACTGTCCTCTCTCCACCAATCACAGCACTTTTCATGGGTCAGAGGTCACTGATTTATGCCCAGCTCACTGGACAGGTAGGAGCAGCACCATCTCACAGTGAAATACCTATTATTCTTTTCCACCTGGTATGTAATCACATTCACAAACATGTTTCTAACACTAATGCTTTCTCAGAGTTCAGAGGAAGCAGAGGGCTGTGTGACGGTGAAGTACAGCCTGGCAGGTCATCCCTCTCAGAACCAGCTCCACTTCAGTCTCAGACCTGCAGAGGACTCTGGGTAGGTTTTGTTCAGACAACACTGTTATGCATTGGGTCCTGGACTTACAAATGCTGAGTATAATTTAGATTTAGATAAAAATAAAGTATTAAAATACAAGAAACAAAAAACAAAGCATTTGAATTTACATAAAACATCAAGTAATTGTTCAAAACAACAGTTTTGAAGATTGTGGGGTTGGTATGCGGCTAGCTCAGTTGGTAGTGTATAGATCTATAGATAGGTCTTTGGTAGATGTGTTTTGTTTAAGCCCTTTGAATTTCCTTGTTACTGAAATGTGCTGTACAAATAAACTCGCCTTACAAAGCTGAGTCCTTACTGCTGTTGCCTGGGTTCGAATCCAGCATGTGGCCCTTTGTTTCGTTGCCCCCATATCTTTCTCTTTCTCATTTCCTCTCGCTGTCCACTGTCCTATTAAATAAATGCAAGAAAATGCCAAAAAATATAAATACATCAAAGATGGTATGGTTGTTTTCATTATACTCAAAATAAAGAGAGGAGGCCCCTGGATAGAGCAGTATTAAATATTTGTAGCCGAGACCAAATAAGGACTACTGCTCTATCTCTCTAACAAAAGTCTAAACCACAAAGTCAGTAGGATAAAATAAAAATAAAAGAATGATATTGAGAATAATAATAAGAGGGGAGACATTTAACAATTACTAATGACATTTGTAGGACCTGATGACAGTGTCACCAACACAGTTAACACACTTTTAGATAAAAATACTTTATGCTATGTCTGTTTATCTACCATTTTAACATGTTTCAACAGGGACATTTACTCATGACAATTTTTGTGGTGGTGCAACGACGAGGGCAAACAGTACTCAGACCGTTTTCTAATTTAGCGACCATGAAATTTACTTCAAGGCCCATCTGTGTGGTATTTTGGTGCCCGGTGCAGAGTGCATGGTATGCAGGTGGGATGCTCATTTAAACGAAGCAGTGCAACGTGACTTGTTGGTATTTTGCACGGTGACAACAGAGTAATGCTCAAAATCTAAATTCATTTATTTAATGAACCACTTCTCTGTTAGTAGATGTGTTTAAAATAGTTTTAAACAGATGAATCGGAAAAGAAATATTTGCAGAATTATTGTAATGTAGCACATCTGTTAAGAATATGGGTGACCTTGGTGTATTACTGGCCAACAAAATCAGTATACTGAGAAGTTTTCTGATATTTTATGCAGACACATGATTATCTAGACAGACTGTACATCTATACATTTCTTTCATTCAAATGAAACTCCATCAGTGTTTCCTCCTCTCTCCTGTGTGCAGATTAACAGTCCACAGGTTGGCTGCTCGGACTCTGATTGGCTCCCTGGAGATGGAGGAGAGAGACCGCAGAAGAAAGCAAGATGGGGGAGTGAAGGAGAAGGTGGTGGAGCTCAGTGTCCAATCAGGAGTGAGCAGTTCCTTCACTGCCTTCATTGCTGTCAACAAAGGTGACGGCGAGGCGATTCAAGGACCTCTGGTGCGTAGAAACGTTCCAACACCAAGTGAGTGTGAATAAAAGTCACCGCTGACCGTGGATAATAGCGTAGAGAAGTGTGATGATGTACAGTAACAAAATCCGTAATCATTTAATGACTTGAAATTTAATTTAATTGGATATAAGAGCTAGCATTTGGTCTTTGCTCACAGTGTTTGTGTGTTCACATGTCTGAATGTAAAAACCTTTGAATACTGAACATTTGAAAAACTTTTAGCCACTATTTTAACTGCTTGTTGTTGATCATTATAATAATATAAAGTTAGTTTAGATGGTATATTTTCTGTTTAATAATTGTGAATGGATTGACCTAATTTTATATATTTTTTTCATCCCAAAGTGTCCATGAGTCCCTGTTATGCGCCGCCACCTCCTCCGATGTCCCTCAGTCGTCGAGACAGTAAGATCACTAAAAAGATGAACACAAATGGAACACACATCTTTCTATGTTCTATAAATACAGTAAATTAATGTAAACAAAACAACACATTTGCAGCTTTATTTTGAAATGCTATTTACATAGTAGGTGTCAAACTATTTTGTACAGACTATACCCCCTAAAAGATGTAGCTATTGGTAACTTTGGCTGTCAGACAGGGTCCAAAATTAACACTCCTGAGTGAAAATCTGCATTGGTGAATAAAATAAATGAGTTTAGCCACCAATGCTGGGTTGCTGATATAGGTTACGTGTACTTGGCGGCCAATGGATTTTCATTTTGTAATGAAAAAACAAAAATGAAAAACGTCTGGTTTCCCACCACGACCATTAGAAAATAGGGAAACAAGAAAAGAAAAACAACCGTTCCCATTCTACTCGTGGAGACATTAGGAACTCCAAGTAACCCTGCATTCTGCGAGCGCAGCGCTCTGGTGGGGTAGTAAGGGACTATGAGCTCTTTAAGATACGATGGTGTCTGACCATTACAGGGAGCCAAAGTAGAGATGCTAATACAGGAGAAATGTGATCTCTTTTCCTGATTCTTGTCAGTACAAAGCTGTAGCATTCTAGGTCAGCTGGAGAGTGTCAAGAGACTTATTTGGGCAGCCTGATAATAAGGAATTTATGCATGCATATCATTTTGAGACAGTATGTAAAGGATGTTAGGTAATGATTATTTGTTAACAAATAATAGTAAAAACAACAAATTCATTAACACAATCCGTAATCATTTAATGACTTGAAATTTAATTTAATTGGATATAAGAGCTAGCATTTGGTCTTTGCTCACAGTGTTTGTGTGTTCACATGTCTGAATGTAAAAACCTTTGAATACTGAACATTTGAAAAACTTTTAGGCACTATTTTAACTGCTTGTTGTTGATCATTATAATAATATAAAGTTAGTTTAGATGGTATATTTTCTGTTTAATAATTGTGAATGGATTGACCTAATTTTATATATTTTTTTCATCCCAAAGTGTCCATGAGTCCCTGTTATGCGCCGCCACCTCCTCCGATGTCCCTCAGTCGTCGAGACAGTAAGATCACTAAAAAGATGAACACAAATGGAACACACATCTTTCTATGTTCTATAAATACAGTAAATTAATGTAAACAAAACAACACATTTGCAGCTTTATTTTGAAATGCTATTTACATAGTAGGTGTCAAACTATTTTGTACAGACTATACCCCCCTAAAAGATGTAGCTATTGGTAACTTTGGCTGTCAGACAGGGTCCAAAATTAACACTCCTGAGTGAAAATCTGCATTGGTGAATAAAATAAATGAGTTTAGCTGCCGTCGGTGGGTTGCTGAAGTAGGTCTGCTTCACTACAGACTCATCACTGCAGCATAAAGTTGACTGACCAAGATTTGTTTTGCATCGACTCTGCACATTGGTGTTGGAATGACTATCAGTAATTCCTGGATTGACCCTTGCTGTTCACTGTCGCTGTAGTTAACAAGCTAAATGCAGGAGGATGCTGTAGCAACATAAACAGGGACTGTATTTCTCTTCTGTGACAGCAAACACGATACTTTCAGTCACTATAACGGTTAAATAGCCACGTTACGACATCACATACACTTTTCTGGGAGTGCAGCAATGTGTGTGTGTGGTACTTCTGTCACACACCGGGAGAGACTCACTCTTCACAACAAACACACACACGTTACCCACAAGGCCACCTTCCTTAAAGGGGTGGCCTCGGCCTGTAACACAGAGTTGGAGGTCGGCTGTGGGTGCGCTAACCTAACCTGTCAGAAAACATAGTAAGACTTTACCTTGATAGACAGAGATGAGCAGTGGTGGAGGGTGTACTCAGATCCTTTACTTCAGTAAAAGAGACCAAACTGTAAAACACTCTGTTAGGCGTAAAAGTCCAGCACTGGAAATGTTAGTTACTTACTTACTAAAAGTATAATCAGGAAAATGTAATCAAAGTACTCAATGAAGAAAAATACCAACCTCAAAGTAATTAACAAGAAATGAAGATTATTAAAAAATAAAACAGCATATCTTCACATATGCAATGCTGGGAAAGTGAAATGTTTTTACATTATCAAAAGTTTTACCCCAGTAACATTGACCCAAGCAAAATAAAAATCAAGTAAAGGAACGCTATAAATGTTCCGGCTCACAACATAGGCCATCACCCAGATCTGCTTTCATGCCATAATTTTCCACAACATCTGTTTTAGCACAAAGTGAACTGGAGCAGATTCAGGAATTAGCACCCTATGTACTGAATCTACAATCAGATTTTTTGAATCAGATAATGAAGAACCAGAAATTCACACCCTAGTTTGCATGTTTACATCTGTCCTGTTTGTATAAAACAACTTTTGAATATTTAAGTACAATTTTTAAGTTCTTGTTTAGATTTTATTTTTTGTTTAATAATTACCATTTAATGGCTTGATCCTATATTTACTTTTTTCTTTAACCAAAAGGGTCCAATAGGGTGGCGTCAGTTCCAGTGTCGCGTTTTAGACCTCGTAGAAAGGCTTGTAAGTAAAAAGCTAAATTGTTTTTCAACACACACACTTTGTCTATATTCTTATAAATACAGCAAATCAAACAAAACAAAACACAGTTGCAGATTTAATTTAAATACTATTTGTACAGTCGGCGTTCAGTCACTACTGTTCAGTCAATAAGTGAAGACCAGAAAACATGATGAAAAACTTGAACCTAGGCCTGCAGCAGCATAACTAAGGGATGGTTCAGGACTCATCTGAGCCAGCCCTATCTAAGCTGTAGCTAGGCCTATCAAAGGGAAAGTCTTGAGCCTACTCTTAAATGTGGAGACGGTGTCTGCCTCCTGAACCCAAACTGGAACCTGGTTCCACAGGGAGGAGCCTGATAGCTGAAGGCACTGGTTCCGTGTACTTGGCAGCCAGCGGATTTGGATAAATGGTCAATATCTCTGACTGAAACTGAATTTTATAGAATTGTCACTATCCCACATTACAGAGCCATACCATTGCATTGGGAGACATATTGCTTCATAATGGTCACTGCCAGTGCATTTATTCTGAAACAACTCTGCACATGCATTTTTGATTTCTGGAGAATAGCTCTGTGCTGGGCAGACTGCTGAAAGAATAAACTCCACTGGAGGTGTTCATCATAATAAAGGAACATTTCACCGAAATGCCCAATGTGGCTTTTGTGTGTATCAATAATAATAATAGTTTTCGACCATTCAATGCGATCTTTGGCACTGAGGCATGAGCTATATCAGGCTGTGTTTACGACACAACAATGTTCGGTAAGAAGAAAAAGAAGAAGTGTGTCTCGAGGAAAAAAGATCATTAGTCTCTGCAGACTGATGGTGCTGCTCATTACCAGCCTCCACAGATACCGTCCAGTTATGATGCTGATTGTAAGTAGAAAGAAAGTAGAAAAATAAAGCACGTTCCATTATTTACAGCATGTCAGTGCAGATATTACATTATAATGAACATTGTTCAGCTGTTTGCTCTGTGCCTTGACAGCTGCCAAATATTACTGTTACCTATAATGGACTTTACTGAGTCATGCATTTTACAAAAAGATGCGTTGCTATCAGCAAAAATCACCACATTAGATTAATTTCTTCTGGGAACAATATATCAGCTAAACACAAGCAGAGCTGTGAAAGGAGTAGTGATCTTTGTGACTGTAAACTTTTTTTCTGTCCATTTTGGCCTTTTGTCCACACTAAAGCTGCATTTTTGGTCACTGAAACTTCAGAAACTGCTTCCTTATACTTAGTGTTGTTGCCTTTGTGTAATATTCTATTTCTGTTTTCCTCTTTAAGATATGGACAGATGTGATTATAAGCCTCAATGCTGCTTCGAGGTAAGTAACAAAGAGGTTATTGTTATTGAAAATACACCTGTTTACAACTACTGAAAGGGTCCATGAGAAGGTTCTGTTATATGCCGCCACCTCCTCCGATGTCCCTCGGTGATCAAGACAGTAAGATCACTAAAAAGATGAACACAAATGGAACACACATCTTTCTATGTTCTATAAATACAGTAAATTAATGTAAACAAAACAACACATTTGCAATTGGTGAATAAAATAAATGAGTTTAGCCACCAATGCTGGGTTGCTGATTTAGGTTACATGTACTTGGCGGCCAATGGATTTTCATTTTGTAATGAAAAAACAAAAATGAAAAACGTCTGGTTTCCCACCACGACCATTAGAAAATAGGGAAACAAGAAAAGAAAAACAACCGTTCCCATTCTACTCGTGGAGACATTAGGAACTCCAAGTAACCCTGCATTCTGCGAGCGCAGCGCTCTGGTGGGGTAGTAAGGTACTATGAGCTCTTTAAGATACGATGGTGTCTGACCATTACAGGGAGCCAAAGTAGAGATGCTAATACAGGAGAAATGTGATCTCTTTTCCTGATTCTTGTCAGTACAAAGCTGCAGCATTCTAGGTCAGCTGGAGAGTGTCAAGAGACTTATTTGGGCAGCCTGATAATAAGGAATTTATGCATGCATATCATTTTGAGACAGTATGTAAAGAATGTTAGGTAATGATTATTTGTTAAGAAATAATAGTAAAGACACCAAATTCATTAACACAATCCGTAATCATTGAATGACTTGAAATTGAATGTAATTGGATATAAGAGCTAGCATTTGGTCTTTGCTCACAGTGTTTGTGTGTTCACATGTCTGAATGTAAAAACCTTTGAATACTGAACATTTGAAAAACTTTTAGGCACTATTTTAACTGCTTGTTGTTGATCATTATAATAATATAAAGTTAGTTTAGATGGTATATTTTCTGTTTAATAATTGTGAAATGGATTGACCTATTTTTTTTTTTTATCTCAAAGGGCCACATCATGTGCTTACCTACGATAGTCGAGACAGTAAGATCACTAAAAGATGAACACAAATGGAACACACATCTTTCTATGTTCTATAAATACATTAAATTAATGTAAACAAAACAACACATTTGCAGCTTTATTTTGAAATGCTATTTACATAGTAGGTGTCATACTATTTTGTACAGACTATACCCCCTAAAAGATGTAGCTATCGGTAACTTTGGCTGTCAGACAGGGTCCAAAATTAACAGTCCTGAGTGAAAATCTGCATTGGTGAATAAAATAAATGAGTTTAGCCACCAATGCTGGGTTGCTGATATAGGTTACGTGTACTTGGCGGCCAATGGATTTTCATTTTGTAATGAAAAAACAAAAATGAAAAACGTCTTGTTTCCCACCACGACCATCTTAATAAAGGAACATTTCACCGAAATGCCCAATGTGGCTTTTGTGTGTATCAATAATAATAATAGTTTTTGACCATTCAATGCGATCTTTGGCACTGAGGCATGAGCTATATCAGGCTGTGTTTACGACACAACAATGTTCGGTAAGAAGAAAATGAAGAAGTGTGTCTCGAGGAAAAAAGATCAGAAGTCTCTGCAGACTGATGGTGCTGCTCATTACCAGCCTCCACAGATACCGTCCAGTTATGATGCTGATTGTAAGTAGAAAGAAAGTAGAAAAATAAAGCACGTTCCATTATTTACAGCATGTCAGTGCAGATATTCCATTATAATGAACATTGTTCAGCTGTTTGCTCTGTGCCTTGACAGCTGCCAAATATTACTGTTACCTATAATGGACTTTACTGAGTCATGCATTTTACTAAAAGATGCGTTGCTATCAGCAAAAATCACCACATTAGATTAATTTCTTCTGGGAACAATATATGCTTTAACTCACAAGCAGAGCTGTGAAAGGAGTAGTGATCTTTGTGACTGTAAACTTTTTTCTGTCCATTTTGGCCTTTTGTCCAAACTAAAGCTGCATTTTTGGTCACTGAAACTTCAGAAACTGCTTCCTTATACTTAGTGTTGTTGCCTTTGTGTAATATTCTATTTCTGTTTTCCTCTTTAAGTTATGGACAGATGTGATTATGAGCCTCCACGCAGCTTGGAAGGTAAGTAACAAAGAGGTTATTGTTATTATAAGATACACCTGTTTACAACTACTGAATGGTTTTCCATCAAATGTGGAGCACACATTTGTGTCTCCCTCAAGTTTTCATTTTGTACCTTCTTCAGGTCAAATGTTTGATTTGTCAAATACTTTTAATTTATGACCAAATACCTGTAAAACAAATGGCATCAGCCCGTCCTCCTCAGCCTAATGCTACAATTTTTTTTTTTTTCATTTGCTAACCTGCACTGGTCAAAACTGAAATCACATGGTCAAAGCTCTTCACACATTCAGCGAAACAGAAGTGTATGTGGATGTAGCGGGACACAGAATGACGTCTCAGAGGCTCAATCTGGTGCTACACATTTAATGAAGATTCTTTCTGCAATATGCAAAAATATCACTTTAGGTTGACAATCGCTACAGAGCGTTTTCTGTTTACCTCTTGTACACAGAGAATCTCAGTATCTGACGTACACACGTGAGACTTCCCTGCGACTGCTTCGGCACATTTTCTGCTCATGTAGCGACACTGACACCTATTGGCTATTAACTGATACTACTGCCTAACCGGGATACTGGCAATGAACAACACAGTACTGTAATTCCTTATTAAAATAACACTTCCTTCACATTAACGCATATTAGACATACAGAAACATATTAAACACTCTTTAAACTTACAGAACATAACAGAAATGATCCTGTTTAATGCTCCTCGCGATGGGTCATTACGCCACATGGACCAAACTGTAAATCGCTTTTCATTGCTTTCACATAAAATGCATTCAATGACCGCTTTCTCCAAAATCCATGAACTCTTCAACTTAAACTGTATTGCAGCATTGAAATTTCAGAATGCAAACTACTGTATGCAGGGATATTCTAGTTACATGTACTATAGTACAGTCAATAAAGTCAAAATATTTTATACTTACAGTTTCTCTCAGTCGCTTTTGGTACGATTCTATAATCATATATTAAGAATCTACAATAACATTTGCAAAACTATTTATATTGTTGGGGTAGGATTCACAGTTACACTTTTACTGTATGCAGTGTAATTTGTTGACAGAGCATGTCATTGTGATGCAGAAAATAAAAAAGACTATTTTACAGCACTGCATATTATAACGGAAACAATTACCAAATTAGAAATGGAAACATGGAAACACCCCCTCAGGTTAACGTTCCTGTCTATTGTACCACAGATTCTTTCTGTATTCACATGACAACAGATATGTTCATTAACTTACTGTAACATCATTTACATACTGTACATTTATAAAAACACTTAGACATGTAGAAAAATGCTTTGCAGATAATCAAGTGTTTAAGCATTTTGCATGTAGTGACTTATGCAATGAACTTACAGTATGACTAGATGTTTTGGAGGGTAAGACTATTCAACAGACAAGCAGTATAATGCATTGTGAAGAACATGGCATACAGTAAGCAACTGATAATGCAGGAAACAGCAGACAATTGGACATAATCATTTACATAAATGTATCAAAGCATCTCCAATTTGCAATTTCACAAAAGACTGAGAAATTGCTATGTGCACAAGTGACTTGATGATGTGGAGGGTGAACAAGTAAAATTCCAATTCTGATCTGAGAAATGTACCAAAGTGTGTGATGATTACATACTGATTTATGTGAAAAAATCAGTCACATCTCGAGGACAAAAGTTCATCATATTATTTATTGCTTCCTGTTGTTAGTGTTTTGTAGGTCAGTGTGTTATGAGTGAGATTGTATAGTTTCTGAGTGAGGATTGTTGCCAGTGTTTTGGTTTAACGAGTTTATTTTGAGACCTCGTGAGGAAGTGTTTTGGTGGTTCGAGTTGTTAGGAATTATTGTTGTGAGCCAGGTTCAGGTGTGAAGAAGTTTCGGAGACTGATGAAGACTTAACATAGCATAGTTTATTGAGCCCGGCCGAGGAGATACAGTGCCAGCATACAACATGTGAACACGTCAAATGCCAACACCAAATCTGAAGGATAACATCTTGTGGTCCCTTTTATGTTTCTGTCTTCCCCCTAGAGCCTGTAGGTTTCTCTATTAGGTCATCTTCACCTAGAACACCTAATCTATCTGATGTTTAGATTCCAATGCTTCGTCATATTGGAATCTCTTACTATCCAAGAGTTGTACTCTAATCTGTGGAGCCAGTTAGTTCTTGTAAACATTCTTGTATGGCTCAACCTTGTTAGATTCCCAGAGAACACTCATATCTGCTAGCCTGACGCCTGAGCTACTGTCTCTAGCTAATCAGTCAAATGTTGTCTCCTTGACGAGAACAAGTACACATGAGAAATACCTAAAGCTATAATGTCAAATATTTATGGAGTCAGCTAGATTACTCTAAGCTAGACCTGTCTTACCTGTCTTCCCTGTTACATCAATTAAGACACCTAAGAAATATTTCCAACACGAGTGACTTTTGGAGGTGAGATTAACCATTTGGCCAAGATGCATGTTGGTAATGCAGACTGTGTGAAGACTTTTACAAAGATGCGTCAGTTTTGACCATTGCATCTTAGCAATTGAAAAAAACTGTAAACATCGCAATGTTAACATTATCAGTGTGAGCATGTTTGCATTTAGCTCAGAGCACCGCTGTGCCTAAGCACAACCTCACAGAGCTGCTCGCATGGCTGTAGATTCTTGTTTTGCCCACATCTGGTTCTGTATTAATTCTATACATAATTATCAAAGTCAAGACTTTGTGACTTCTTTACTTTTTTAGTCAGACACACTATTTGGCACTATAAACCCATCTTACATGAGAAAAGAGGCTAAAATGTTTAATTTCAATAATTCTCAAAAGAAGGTGAAGATAGAAAGATTCCCCAGTGGTAGCAACAAAATGATATTAAGACACGCATTCAAAAACTAATATGCAAAACACTTAAGATATGTTTAACCACAGTATATCAACACATTAATATCGAATAAGCAAAAAGATTATTTTATCTTTGCACCTTTCTTTGATTTTCTCCTCAGAAACCCACCTTCCCAAACAGCCGTCAGAGACCCTTTGGTACAGTTGGTCTGCCTTCAGAAAGCGCCTGGCAGCTGGGTGCTGGATCCAGCTCTGGCTTCTGCTCTGGGAAAGACCAGCGAGGAGGTGGAAAACCCAAAACCTGCATCGGTGGGTTATGGTCAAAAATAATTGTAATAAAGGGGTTTATTATAAGATAGTTTTCATGACCTGGGTAATATAGAAACAATAGAGAAGAAGTAATAAAAAAATGGAACCAAACCAACACAACATTAAACAAACCTAATGAAATGAAAATGATTAGGAAGACAAAAGAAACATCACAGCATGAAACAAAAATACTGGTGGTACTCGAGCCCCTAAGCACCCTCTGAGAACCAATGTATTAACCATCTGGCTCCCAGTATGTTTTAGAAGTGAAACTTTTATTAATTTAATTTCTTGCACATTGACCTTTTAGTCCCATACACACCAGTCAGTTGTCAGTCTTGACTGAAAACTAAAGGGCCTTTGCAGTTGGGGCCCCTTTGTTCTTCTTTCTCCTGTTGTGCCTGTTCCATGTTTTTTTCTCTTTGATTTGGTGAATTAGGTGACACAGGAAGTGTGGGCCACCATTCTGGCTCTGATCTGGCTTCATGGTTTTAAGATGGATGCTCAGGAAGAGTGGGAGCTTCTGGCTATGAAGGCTGTGTCATGGCTCCGTGCTCAGAATGGTAATAACCAAATAATAAGGGCCAATCTGCTGTTTTAACAGTGTGTGTATGTTCAAATCACACGTTTGCTCACATTCAGTCTCCTCTGCTGATGACTTGTTTTGTGTGTTTATTTCAGCACCATGTGTGACAGAGTGTGTGGAAGCTGGAAATGCTCTGTTGGGTTGCAACGTGAAGAAAGAGGCCCTGGGGCTCTGAGGTTTTCATTAAAGTGGCTTCTCCTTCAGGACTGGTACACAGAAGCGGATTTATTCCATCGTACAAACTTTACTTTATCATTTTAGCACCGTTCACATTTAGTTATGCAGCTGTTTGTTAAGCCCTTGCATATTAACTGATGTAATAAAATGTTTTTTTTTGACTAATTTGCAAGTTACTACATCCAACCAGGTTCCGACACGTGACAAACAGTTGTTCTTTTGCCTTAAATCTTAATGTCAGATTGTACATGAATCAAGTTTTACTTGTGAAAATTAAATCTGGAAATCTGAAGAATGTGTGAATGCAGAAATATGAGCCATTTAGCATCAACGTGAGGGGACACATATTTAAGGCTGACAAAGTATTTTGGATGCAGCAAAATATGTGATTATAAATGTGCTTTTGATTATGCCTGATTATGAAGGTGACAGAAGATGCTTTCAGATATATCAGCCGCTGTACTATACAGAATTGCTATAAAGACTTGTAAAGTAGTGTTGGACATTGACCTTAACAATACTTTATATTTTTTTAAATAAATTCACATCGTTAGTATTTCTACAGTAACTTTCAAAATAGCGAGAGGTAAATTGTATAATTTTGGCCTGTTTTTTTTTTTTGGGGTTGCAACTGTTCACTGGGTCTGGCAATCCTCAATGTTATGAATATTTCACCTGCAGTGTTGAACTTAACATCACCAATTGTTACATGTGACAGAGTCTGTCCCAGTGTTTGAGCCTCCATGAAGGTATTGTAATAGAAAAGTAAAACAACAGTCAACTGTGGGAATCAAGTTCTTTTATTTGTGCGTACAAAGAGAAGAACCTTCCCTCCCAACATTCGGCATCTCTCTGCCTTTATTGCTCTCAAGTGGCAAAGAAGCAAACACATGGTGACCTTATGCAGATTCTGATTCAAGTCTGGTATTTACAGTTTTTTTCAGTCGCTAACAAGCGTTTGTCCAATCAGTTGTCACATTTTCAAAACTCTAAACACAGTTAGCACAGCATCGGTCTTTTGTGGCCATACCATTCACACATTTCATGTCGTTTTCACACAATACGCAGTCAGTGAACACATTTCCACAATGCTTAAATTTTCTTAACAGACAAGCTATACCTCCCAACAAAATTATAGATTATTTTTGTAGTATTTACGAATGTTAACACACACCATCCCACAATAGCAAAAACAATATTCCAAACCTTAGATACAGTATAAAACCTCTGTTTCTGCAATGATATCAGTTCGAAAACAATATATCTCGGCTGATAATAAACAAACATTTAAATAATTGACACATCGCTGATTTATGTTGGGTAAATTGGGCCAACCACAGCTGATTCCAGTCTGGCTTCGACTTCAGCCACATGACCAGATGTCCCTCCTTGAAGCCATGGATGCTGGCTGCAGGGACATCACAGTTCAGGATTGTCAAGGGTGGAACCGACATACCAAGCGGTTTTATCCCAGGTGCATCGCCTTGGATAATATAAGATGTGATGTTGACGAAAACATGTGGCCTAACCCTGAAGATCGCAGAGATTAGATACAGCAATGTTGTGCTTTTTTTTTTTAGTTCCCCCAATTTTTATCTGGACTTTTTGCTGTTTTTGTTCAGAATGGTCTTGTGTGTTTTACGGATATTTTGTTCACTGTAAGAAATACTGTAAAACTTTTTCTGTTCTATCATATCATGTTTCTACTGTACCTCCTGTAGTAAACAGTAAAGGAAAAAAAAAACGATTTGCTTTTTACTGGAATGCTTTTGAATGTGAACATTACTGTGGACATACAGTTACCAACCAAGACATTTAGTGTAAAAACGGTGGATTGCATGTTTTGCATGCAAATACCTGTAAAACTGACACATAAAAGTCTATGTAGTTTTTGTAAAGTCAACAATAGCCAGTATTTTGAAACCTGGTGTACTTTGATGGACTGCATGTACTTTGTGAAGTGAAAACAAGTGTCATTCTTTGACAGAATAATTAAATTTTGAGTCAGATTTTCTGTGTTTTGGTAAAGATATTGTGTACAGAGAAAAATGTGGTCTATTTTGAAATGAAGATTTAGTATATATTTAACAAAATGTGTTTTTGAGAAGAAAATTATCCATTTGGCCAATTGTGTTTTGTAGCTGTGAGTCTGTGTTAAGAGTTTAGAAAAAGTATCTGAAGTATGGGTAAGCGCTTGTTAGCGACTGAAAAAAACTGTAACATACAGTCCTAGAGACTTCCTAAGCTCCCAGCCATGTTAATGTTACAAGTATTCTTTCAAGTCTGGTGTTTAACATACAATCCTAAGCACATACTGAAAAAGTAAAAGTTAATGTCTGTGTAAAAAGTGTCACCTATCTATGCTGGACTAAGACGCGCATGCCTTTGTTGTTACATACCTGAGTTGAGTTGTGACACATCCGTTCTTCTTGCACACTCTTTCCTTCCTCTTTCCTCTGTCTGTCAGACCACTTTAAGACCATCACCTGGTCTTTCACTACCACCAAGGGTTCAGTATGTGTATGATTTCCTCCACGCCTCTTGCCAGTTTCTCCCTGTAGTTCTTCTGTGTCAAAAATGTCAAAGTACCTTTACATTGTCTGTAATGAGCAAAATGACACGCAACCTGTTGTGTGTACTGCGCTCTAAGATGGACCTGCAGCTTGGTTTCAGTCAGTCAGTAGTTAGATACATGGTAGAAGTGTCTTTCTACAACGGTGTCTTTTTGTGCCAGAGCACCCCTGCCTCTAATTAAGAGTCAAACCCTCAGTGTTAGAACCCTATTGTGCTGATTCGTTGATATATTTTATACTTTTTAGGGATTCACAGTTTTCACAGCTACAAACATAATGATTTTATAGAATGTACTGCATTGCTATATACTGAACTACCCAGCAGTAGTGTAAAAGAGTAGTTAAAAATAGTTAAAATGAGCTCAACCTTAAATATCTACAGCAGTAAAATGCAACATACACATAAAAAAAATCCAGAAACATCATGTATAAAAGTAAGACACTGACAGGAAACATTTTTGCAGGATGTGTTCCTTTACTTTTGGTACTTTGAGTAACTTGACACACTCACACTTTCACAGTGATACTTTTACTTTTTTTTACTCTTTTAAAGAATCTTCTTCCACCACTGGATTGAGATCGCACTATAATTTTGCAAGACCGGTCTTAACCTTAACCCTCTTGGGCAAGGAGTTCACCAACTTCACAGGTTGCCACTGGAGTCCTCTCCCACTCCTCCATGACAACATCACGGAGCTGGTGGATGTTAGAGACCTTGCGCTCCTCCACTTTCCATTTGATGATGCCCCAAAGTTGCTCAATAGAGTCTAGGTCTGGAGACATGTTTGGGCAGTCCATCACCTTTACCCTGAGCTTCTTTAGCAAGGCAGCGGTCCTCTTGGTGGTGTGTTTGGGGTCGTTAGCACATTAAAGTGTTAATTAATTTAATAATTAATTTCATATAAATATATCAATTAGTTTATGTTTAAGTTAACACAGTTTTTATTATTAGTTTGAAAGTTCATTGCTCACTGGCTCTGAATACACATAGAGTCAAACCATGGGTCACAGGAGGGGTGGGATGTTGATCAGCCTGCAAATCACCCACCCGGAGGGAGGCTGCAGCAGACTACGTTGCATACGAACAGAACCTGGCCCTCAATAGGAGTTAAACCACTGCAGTGCTATTCCCTGGATGTCAACCCTTTGCTGGAGGTGATCCAGGAAGATGTCAGATGTTACTTAAAACAGTAAGGCATCACTGAGGTGTGGCAGTGACAAAGGGATGTATTAGAGTTTCAGTGCTGTAGTGTGAAAGCTCCACCTTTGTCATACGAGGCTTAAACCATTCCTTAACATTAAAGCTACTTCCTATCAGAAAAGGGTAAGCGAAAACATTCCTACAGTCAGTCCTGTAGTATTTTCTCACAAAACATAATGAGTACACAAAAATGTTATAATGGTGATTAAGCCGCTGCTTTAACAACTACACAGCAACTTAAGTTTATAAGGTGGCTTCAGCAATGTCTTCAGCAATTTTACTTCAAGCCGTTTATCTGATGAGATGATTCCTTTGAGGGTAAAAATAAAGAAATGAAATGAAGAAATTCATATAAGGAATTCTCTTGTTATATTTTCTTTCAAAGTGAAACACATTTAAAAATATTTCCCCACAAATTCTATCAAATTACATGCCAACTTTGCGATACGTCTTTGCAGTGTATTTAACCATGCTGAGACCCAACACCCCTGATTTTGACAACTTTGACTAATTTTGATATAAGAGTTGGGATAGGAAAACGTGTTAGAGATTAGGAAGTCAGGCTACCAGTGAACAAAATATAAACACCTTTCTGTGGTCAGGCCTGATGGACTACTTGATGCTTCTTAAAAATGAACTCTTAGTTAGTTTAGTAGCCTGAACATAATCATGTAATAGATAAATCAGGAGTCTGGGATCAGTTAAGTTGTTTGCTGCAGTTGACCATTTCCATTGCAAATTAGAAACCGAAACAGTGCAACAAGTAACACCCACCCAATGTCCAAGCTCCGTCACAGAGGGAGGACTTTACTGAGTCATTGAGGGTATCCGCAGCTTTGACTGTTCCTGTTGGCTCGATCATATTGCACGAAGAAACAGCCATAAACTGTACCGGACACATAAATACTTCTCTTCAAAGGTATGTATTTCTTTCGTGTAACTAGGATACTTTTTGCTATTATCAAAAATAACGCAGTCACATAAACACTGAAGTTACTGAATGACAGCCATCCTTAGTGCCACGCCTAGTGTTTTAATAACCACTTTGTGCAAGCTGGTTCCTTGTTTGAGCGTCAGCTCCTTGCCAACAATTCAACTGTGACAAACTGCTTAAATTCTTCAATTCCGCCCCCGAAATCTGTGGCGACTAAAGAGGCTTTTTGCCTATTGCCTTCCTCTGTCGCAGAGGTGCAAACTGCACGGCCTTGGACCAGTGGTGTAGTCTACGTGATACGCAGGTATACGCCCTACACCCACTAGGAATAGTCAAAGATTTCCGTATACCCACTTAAAATAGCGAGATGATACGTAACAACATCGTTTTGTGCAGAACTTCCACACCTTCATTCATAAATTCACCCCGTTTGTATTGTGAAGCTCTGAACCGACGTTTGCGGCTTCCGTGGCCTGTGACCGGGATCTGACGTCAGCTACCAAACAGCTGTGTGAAACGTGAGCAAACGCAAACTACACTCTTTTAGTGTTTTCGTACTGCGGTCACGCCATCTGCGCTTCAGAAAGGCACAGTCGCGCTATCCACACTTCAAAATCGATGGCGCCTAAACGTTGTGTTTTACGGTAGAGCGTGTGGAGGGGATAAGGACGTCATGTTGCATTCAAGTGCACCCCGTAAATTGAGGAATCTGCACTCGTACGGCATCGAATCTTGTTTAAAACGGGAACATTTTTATATTTTGTCCTATTTGTCGTTGTTGTGTGTATTTCAACAAAGGATAATAATAACAACATACATATACATCACTTCCTTGCTCTTTTACTAAAGCATTTTAAGGATTACCTGGCAAGGCAAAACCAATCACCTATTCAGCGTTATAGATTCTTCAAAATTCTATAAAAAAATAGAATCAAATTGTTTTCAGAAAACTCCACTGTATTCTTGTTCAGCATGTGCTAAGGGACCACTGTGACTATTTTCAAGTCATTTGACTGCAGCGTTATTTCAGAATTTAATCCTATAATCAGGCCTAATTCGCATTCACTGACAATTAGACCTATATTAAAAATTAAATAAAAAAATAGAATCAAATTGTTTTCACAAAACTCCACTGTATTCTTGTTCGGCATGTCCTGAGGGACCACTGTGACTATTTTCAAGTGATTTGACTGTAGCATTGTTTCAGAATTTAATCCTATAATCAGACCTATTTCGCATTCACAGCCAATTAGACCTATATTAAAAATTCAATAAAAAAGGAGAATCAAATTGTTTTCAGCAAACTCCACTGTATTCTTGTTCGGCATGTCCTGAGGGACCACTGTGACTATTTTGAAGTAATTTGACTGCAGCGTTATTTCAGAATTAAGTATTATAATCAGACCTATTTCGCATTCACAGCCAATTAGACCTATATTAAAAATTCTATAAAAAAATAAAATCAAATTGTTTTCAGCAAACTCCACTGTATTCTTGTAAAACATGTTCTGATGGATCTCTGTGAGTACTTTCAAGGTATTTTACTGCAGCATGATTTCAGAATTAAATTATCAACTCAGTGCCAATCCACATGCATAAGTCCCTCTCTCTCTTTCTCATTCATTTTCACCATTTTCCATGTTCCATTTAGTGCATCCAGCCCTCCCTGCACCGGCCCAAATATCCTTGTTTCCGGCTCCGCCTCATCTCCGTCTTCTGTGCACCTGTCATCAGCATGTTTTCCATCTGTCTAGGAGGCTCGTTCCTAACTAGTTTGATTATTTATACAGCTGTATTTTGTTGGTCAGTGTTTGCAAAGTTTGTCCCCGTGGTTTACGTTTGCTTCACTTATTTGTAAAACACTTTATTACCTTTGAAAGGCGCAATATAAATAATGTTATATCTTTTGGATATTGTGCCTGGAATTTGATGCTTGGCTTACTAAATACTTATTTCAGTGTAGTCATTTAGTACTTAACATGAAAGATCAAAATAAAAAGATAGAGCACATCAGATTTGTCAAAAACTAACTAAAACTAATGACTAACACACTGTATTGAGCTTTGCGGAACAGAAAGGCTCCTGGAAAAGCTGGCTTTCATTAAACTTTTGTGATTGCAATAAGTTGAGCTGACATACATGACTGTTATCATAGATATATATTATATTATTCTTTACTAGTTAAGTGTGTATATAGTGGATATTGTCCTTGATAGGTATATATCTATATATAAAAAAAAGAATCCCCCTCTCACCCCTTGCGGGGTGGTATGTGTCATCCTCAAGCTCGGGTCCTCTACCAGAGGCCTGGGAGTTTGAGGGTTCTGCGCAGTATCTTAGCTGTTCCTAGGACTGCACTCTTCTGGACAGAGACCTCTGATGTTTATATGCAGAGACTATGGGATATATATATAAATAAATCTTACAACAGCCATTTTAATTTAATTAGTTGTGAAAGTTAAACAGTGTTCCCAGTCACTATCCATTGCAATAATACTGTTGATTATATTATTTTAATCTTGCCTTAACATTCATGGGCCTAGTGAGTTTTGTTGTGTGATAATTTTAATTATTCTTTTTTTTTATTTAGTTATTCTTAACCCTTATCTTCAGTCGACTTGACTACTGTAACAGTGTCCTTACAGGGCTCCCTAAGAAATCCATCAGACAGCTGCAGCTGATTCAGAACGCTGCTGCTCGAGTCCTCACTAAGACCAAAAAGGTGGATCACATCACTCCAGTTCTGAGGTCTTTACATTGGCTTCCTGTATGTCAGAGAATTGATTTCAAAATCCTGCTGTTAGTTTACAAAGCACTAAATGGTTTAGGGCCAAAATACATTTCTGATCTTCTGCTTCGTTATGAACCATCCAGACCTCTCAGGTCGTCTGGGATCAGGTCTGCTTTCTGTCCCCAGAGTCAAAACTAAACAAGGAGAAGCAGCTGCTCAGTTATTATGCTCCGTATATTTGGAACAAACTCCCAGAAACCTGCAGGTCTGCTGAAACTGTCAGTAATTTTACATTAAGACTGATGACTTTCTTTTTACCACTGCTTTTAATTAAATATTTAAGATTTACACTGCACTGTAACTTTTAATGTCCTGTTTTCTTTTTCTTTGTTTTTAGCTTTTTACCATTGCTTTTAATTAAATATTTACACGGTGAGAAATGAGCAGGTAGCTGGGTTAGGACGTTTTGGGAGTGAGATTGAACAGAGTGAAGGAAGTGGATCTTAAATCTCGCGCCCGAGTGATTTGCAGGAACCTCTGTCCACCTGTAAACGTGCAGGTGGGTCCAGACTATAACTGGATCAAAGGGGCCTGCTGACAGACATGTCCTGGTTTCTCTGTAGTGTCCGAGGGTTTTTGGAGTTTCAGTGGACCCAAAGATTGCTGTGGACCCGAGTACAGACTAGCTAGAGAGAGTAGATTAAGAGTACTTCTCTGTTTATTCTCTTTTCAGAATGATTGTGACTCAGTTATTCGCTCATTAACCCCTCAGCCTGTTTTTAGTTTCCATTTAAGTCTTTTAATTATATTTTATGTTGCTTTCAAGCGTTTTTATTGTTTTTCCCTGTTGCTTTTATGTTTTATGTAAAGCACTTTGAATTGCCTTGTTGTTGAAATGTGCTATACAAATAAACTTGCCTTGCCTTAAAATGCCATTTCTATTTTGTTGTTATTTATTTGGGAGCTTTGGTAATCTTACAAAGTGTGCATTCTATTTTAATTTTCCATCTACATATTTTTGAAGATGCAGCATGACAGGAGCATCTGGGGAACTATTGTGCATGTTGTGTTATTAGTTGTCACATCCACTGCTGCAGCTTCACGTAAATCCAATTCTGTTCAAGAATCAAGTGAAGCCTGGAGCCTCCTTGGTACAGACTCACTACATTTACATTTATTCATTTAGCTGACGCTTTTATCCAAAGCGACTTACAATTGCTATATACAGTATGTCAGAGGTCACACGACTCTGGAACAACGAAGGGTTAAGTGTCTTGCTAAGTATTCTTGCTATGTATTTGCTAAGCTAAACATCAAATTCCAAATACTTTTTTGAAAATCATCACACTGAACTTGCCTATTGACTGTGATGATTTATTAGGACAGTTTTCCCTGTTTGGCAGTAGTGTTTATTATTCTCTCTGTGCTTTTCTGCTAATAAATATAAGTCAGAGACGACAAATGGAACATGGAAAATGGTGAAAATGAATGAGAAAGAGAGAGAGGGACTTATGCATGTGGATTGGCACTGAGTTGATAATTTAATTCTGAAATCATGCTGCAGTAAAATACCTTGAAAGTACTCACAGAGATCCATCAGAACATGTTTTACAAGAATACAGTGGAGTTTGCTGAAAACAATTTGATTCTACTTTTTTATAGAATTTTTAATATAGGTCTAATTGGCTGTGAATGCGAAATAGGTCTGATTATAATACTTAATTCTGAAATAACGCTGCAGTCAAATCACTTGAAAATAGTCACAGTGGTCCCTCAGGACATGCCGAACAAGAATACAGTGGAGTTTGCTGAGAACAATTTGATTCTATTTTTTTATAGAATTTTTAATATAGGTCTAATTGGCTGTGAATGTGAATTAGGTCTGATTATAATACTTAATTCTGAAATAATGCTGCAGTCAAATTACTGCAAAATAGTCACAGTGGTCCCTCAGGACATGCCGAACAAGAATACAGTGGAGTTTTCTGAAAACAATTTGATTCTACTGTTTTATAGAATTTTTAATATAGGTCTAATTGGCTGTGAATGCGAAAAAAGTCTGATTATAGCATTAAATTCTGAAATAATGCTGCAGTCAAATCACTTGAAAATAGTCACAGTGGTCCCTCAGGACATGCCGAACAAGAATACAGTGGAGTTTGCTGAAAACAATTTGATTCTATTTTTTTATAGAATTTTTAATATAGGTCTAATTGGCTGTGAATGTGAATTAGGTCTGATTATAATACTTAATTCTGAAATAACGCTGCAGTCAAATTACTTCAAAATAGTCACAGTGGTCCCTCACGACATGCCGAACAAGAATACAGTGGAGTTTTCTGAAAACAATTTGATTCTACTTTTTTATTGAATTTTTAATATAGGTCTAATTGGCTGTGAATGCGAAATAGGGCTGATTATAGGATTAAATTCTGAAACAATGCTACAGTCAAATCACTTGAAAATAGTCACAGTGGTCCCTTAGCACATGCCGAACAAGAATACAATAGGTCTTTTTTGCTGTGAATGCAAAAGGCTCTGATTATAGTATTTAATTATAAAATAATGCTACCGTGAGTGAAATAACTTGAAAATAGTGTCACAGAGGTCACTAAGGACATGTTGTACAGGAATATGTTTTAAAATGGAATTTTTAAAATGCTATATACTAGCAATGCATGAGTATTGGCTGTGACTGTAGCATTTAATTTTGAAACAATGCTGCAGGAAAATAACTGTGTACATACTGTACAAGATTTATATGGTTTTTGCAGATATTAACTGTTGTTAGCAGTTTGATTTATTATTTGTAGGAATTTTGAAGAATCTATAGCGTTGAATAGGTGATTGGTTTTGCCTTGCCAGGTAATCCTTAAAAATGCTTTAGTGAAAGAGCAAGGAAGTGATGTATATTGTATTTGTTATTATTATCCTTTGTTGAAATACACACAACAACGACAAATAGGACAAAATATAAAAATGTTCCCGTTTTAAACAAGATTCGGTGCCGTACGAGTGCAGATTCCTCAATTTACGGGGTGCACGTGAATGCAACATGACGTCCTTATCCCCTCCACACGCTCTACCGTAAAACACAACGTTTAGGCGCCATCGATTTTGAAGTGTGGATAGCGCGACTGTGCCTTTCTGAAGCGCAGATGGCGTGACCGCGAGCCAGATGATGCTGATGTTATCGTAACGTTACCTGGTGAGTGAAAACAGCTTATAGGCCTATGTTATCATTAACGCTATCAGTAACGGAACTGTAACAGCATTATTGGTCTATTGGTTTGAATCTAGAAATAGTTTACTAACGTTAATGGATCAGTGAATGCGTGTGTGTGTGTGTGTGTGTGTGTGTGTGTGTGTGTGTGTGTGTGTGTACAGTAGCAGTTCCTGGATGCTGGCTCATGCATTTAAGCTGATAAAGTACATAACCTACGTTTTTGGAAGTTAAGTGAGCTTGAGAGGATGTGGACCCCTTTTGGTGTCCTCAGTGCTAATATTCTGTAATGAATGAGTTTTGGTGATAGAACTGCACACAGGCCTGTGTTCATTGTTATTACTGCTACTGAAAAGCCTCAGCTTTCCATTATTGTTAATAACAGTTGCAACTTGCACTGTGAAATGTGCATTGAAAATTGCCAGATGATAAACTCAGATTCATATAACATCTAAATGTAGCTGAGTTAGATGGTGATTAACACTAAACATTAGACATTTACACCAAAACATTGGTGCAGAAAATGTGTCCAGAATGCAGGAAATTAAATGTTTAATGTTCAAAATCTTCAGAGGGAGGACCCCCAGACCCCCTAATCGTGTACTCATCAATGAATATTTTTAAAAAATACTATTAAAATATCTTCTAGACTTGATCTTGTGACCTAAATATTCTGGATTGTCACATCTCATATGCTAAGTGTTTTGTCACAGCTCTAATCTGAGCCCTAAAATGTCCCCACCACGTTTGAACACAAAGTGACGCCCTTTCCCACCTGTAACTGTCAGTGGCTGTCTTTGCGTTGATAACACAGCCTAAGCAGTCCTTCATAATGCTCTCTATTACATGTACATGCATACAATTAGTGAGGGGGGGATCACAGTATACTCACTAGAAAAAACTAGACTACACCACTGCCTTGGACCCCAGTTAATCTCCTGGCCCTGGTAGTCTAGAGCCTTATTTTTTGCGAATAGCTGCTGATTTTATTGCTAAACCGATTTCAATAATTTTTAACCTTACCCTAATCAACAATGAGATTCCAATAATTTGGAAATCGGCTTATGTACTCCCTCTTTTAAAGGGAGTCTTTTAAAAATAAATAAGCATACAATTAATTGCCCCAAAAAATACAATAAACAAATAAATGTAGGTAGAAATTAAATTATACAGTGAGACTGTCACGATCCTGTCCTGTGTGCTGTGTTTTTGGGTTTTGTTCTGAGGGTTTTGGTTTTGTAGCTTCATGTTAGTCTTGTCATCTGTTCTGTTTAGTTATGAGTTTATTCCTGTGTCTGTTAGTCTGTGTTTTAGTATTTTCCTGATTTCAGTTCTGTCACAGTTTCATGTATTAGTTACTTAGTATCTGTCTTGTCTAGTATCTTAGTTCTTAGTCCTGTACCTTAGTTCATGTCTCTAGTGTTGTCTCTGGTCTGTTTACTTATGTGTTTTGCCCCGTGTCTGCCTGTCTAGTGTTCCGTCTGTTCCCTCAGTTTACACACTACCTGTTAACCTCCTTGTTCCCCTTTGTTATCACACTGCCTGCCTGCCTCTCTCTGTTTTCCCTTGCTCTCTGTCTGCCTGCCTCCCTCATTAGCCCTGATCCCACTCACCTGTTTTGCTACCGCCCTGCTCGTTAGTCCCTCTGTATAAATGTTTGGTGTTTCTGTTTATTCCCTGCCCGGTCATTGCACATGTTGTCATAGTGAGTCCAGTGTGTTACTTCGTTTTGTCTCGTCTCTGCTCGTCTCATGCTCTGCCCTGCCCTGCCTTGTCCTGCCTTGTCCTGTCTTGCCCTGTCTTTGGATTTTGGAGTTGCCTTTTGAGTTCTGTTTTGGATTTTGGATTTTCTGTTTGCATTTCCGTGTTTGGACTCTGTTTATCAGCCACTCAGCCGTAAGTGTGCTCGCCTTTTGTTTTGCCATTAAATCCCTTTTTGAACTGTACCTGCTCCGCCCTGTGTGTCCTGCATTTGGGTCCTCACCTGCTCTGCCCTGCACTCCACACCACCCTACACCCTACCGTGACAGAGACATTATTCACCTTTGTAATAATGACCTTATTTATTGTCCGTTATAATCTTCAACTTTATTTATTAATTACTTATTTTTTTAAAGTATTTATTTATGTATTGTATTTGTATTATAATATTTTTGTCTTATTCTTCCTTTGTATTTTTTTTACCCTATTTATTTCTATGCAAATGAGGAGGGGCTGTGTCTTAAGGGGGCAACTTCTGCCCATTGGTTGGTTAGCATTTTACTGCATCGGTTGAATCTACATGGCTTTTCCAGAGCCATAATATAAACATAAAGCATTGTTTAGTAATGTCAAACGTCAGCAGGCAGACGTTCAGTGTCCGACCTCTTAAGGGAAGCTGCTAATAGACTGGAAGAATTAGAACGCTGTAAGTTTGAGATCTGAAACGTTTTTCTGTGGTCCTTTGAACATTTTTTCAGCAGGGGGTGTAGCCAATTCTGTGGTCTGATCGCTGCCACACAGACCACTGGTCGCTACCACTAGGGGTGCTAAAGAAACTGGTCTCTGCCACAGTCTCTAAGGGATGGCTCCTTTCTGTTCATTGTCACACAAACTGTACACATTTAAAAAAGTTTTTATACAGTCTATGGTTCCAAAGTAGAGCTAAAGAGACCTTAGATCATTTAAATTATCTCAACTGGAAGATGATACATTTTTGTCTAATAGAGAGGAATGGATCACAGCAATTAAGATGTGTTGAGGAATTTTCTACTGTATCAGGCTTTAGAATGAACTTGAACAAATCTTTTTATTAGGCTACCACTTAAGGAATGTGAACTATCAGAAGTTAATGGTATCCCTGTGAAGAACCCAGTTACATACCTGGCTGTGATAAGAATGGAAAAACTCTGCAATAATTCAACATGTGGTGGATGAGGCATCTTTCACTGAATGGTAGAGTTCTAACCTCTAATACTGAGGGAATATCCATATCTATGTATCCTTATCACTGGAAATGCCTACTGAAATATACAAAGAATTAGATAAGATCTTATTTAATTTCATTTGGAGGAACAAATGTCATTATTTAGGGAAAGATACCCTATGCAACCTAAAAACTTGAGGTCTGGAGGTTTTAATAACGTTACTCTTAATCATGGATACCATTTTTTAGTAATGCTTTATATTCAATAGATTACAGCAAAAATCAATTGTAATTATGTTACTCCCAACACTAGTCATTACCATGTAATATTTGGGTGATTTGTTGACTAAATTTTGGGGACTTATATAAGTTTTTCACATTCACTTACTGTAATTGTCACTATTTTTGGAAAACTGAAACATAATTTAGATGATATTTAGACACAAAAAGAATACAACATTTTAATCTCCATTGTTGTGTGTTACAATAGGTACAAAAATGATCTGCTCTGGTCTGCTCACTGCCAACAAGGAACCAGGTAAAGAGTTGAAACCAAGAAAAAAGGTGGTATAAATTGCTGCACATATTTGTGTTCTGGCCACAGGGAGGAAGCAAAGGAGCTTCTCTAGTCAAAACTGAATTCAATTGCATGAATTAGCAAAGAAGGAAAACACTATTTTTTACTTTAAGTACACTTATCACAACTGATGTGTACTGTTAAACATTTCTAGATTGTGAAGATTTTATTCCGTTTCTCTGGCAGTTCCTCTGCAGAGTGTGGAGGTGGAGGTGGAGGTGAGGGACCATGTGGCTACAGTGGTCTCCACTCTGAACTATGAGAACAAGGAGGACAAACCACTGGAGGCTATTTTTGTCTTCCCTCTGCCTGGAGAAGCTGCGGTCTGCCATTTCAGCGCTAAGATCGGACAGACACAGATTGTAGCTGAGGTGAAGGAGAAACAGGAGGTGAGCTGGACAGTAAAGACTTACTCACTACAGTGGTCCTTAAAACCACAGTGAATGTTACTCACATGTGTCATCTGCATTTCAGGCTCGGAGGAGTACGATGACGCTTTGAGCTCCGGTCAGCAGGCCTTCCTATTGGAGGAGAGTGAGCAGAGTCCAGATGTATTCTCTCTGAGTGTGGGCAGTCTGCCTCCAGGAGAGAGCGCCTCCATCAGGCTGGAGTACGTCACTGAGCTGGCTGTGCAGGCTGATGACGGGCTGAGGTTTTGCCTGCCTGCTGTGCTCAACCCTCGCTACCAACCTCAGGGTAGGAAAACCAGCCAATACCTTCATGAACCTATAGGATTCAGCTTAGTGTACACAGCTGTACTTGCAAAGGGTTTTACTGCACACTGTGTGCACTAAAGAGAAATCCAATGTTGGACTCAGCCCTGACTCACAGAAAATGGCTGTTGTGGTGATTTTAGCTATAGTAGCAGGAGAGTGGTGAGTGTCGCTGTTTGGAGCTTGTGTGCTGGCTCTGGGAAACCGTCTCAACCTCTCTGCATGTTTGCTTTGCAGCAGCAACTTTAGTGACAGTGAGCTAAACTCACAACTTAGCTAAGTTAGTCACATTACTTGCTGTGTCATTCGCACATGGAGTTGGATTTCTACAGAATTGCTTACCCGACTTCTAACATTGTATAATTCCAGCATCTGTCAAATGTCTTTTTGGATGGGGACGTTATTCTGCATTTATATTCCCTTTTTAGAAACCCTAGAAGCATTGTATTTGACAGCCCTGCCAATGTGATGATAATTGCACGTTCCCTTTCAGAGTTAAATCATTTTATTGTGTTCAATGAGGCATTCCTATTTGATTACATAATTTCAAACCCCTGTTATGTTGTTTACAGGTAGTGGAGGTGCCAGTGTCCAGGTGACTGCTGTTCCACCCTCTCTGGTGCCCTACAGTCTGTCCTTCTCTGCCCGAGTGTCCTCTCCTCGTCCAGTCTCTAAAGTAGAGTCCAGCTGTTCCCTGGACCCTCTCCAGTACCTCAACACAGAGCAAACCCAGGCCATGGTAGGTAGAGATGTCTAATGTGCGCTGTGTGAGATTGTTCCTCAGTACAAGAAATAGCACTTTATTCATACAAATGTGTTTTGTGATCTGCAGGTGAAGTTGGCTGCAGGACACAAGTTTGACCGAGATGTCGAACTGCTGATTTATTACAAAGATGCCCACCAGCCCACTGCTGTGGTGGAGGCAGGACAGGCCTCTGCCAAGCCTGGTGAGTAAACTTTAGTGAAGTTGTTGCTTTGTAAAGGAAGAGCTCAAGAGTGGAGGTCCAACGCTCCTGATTTACATACTTGTTTGATAGTTTGGTAAAAGGCTTTGCTTAAATTAACCTAAAAGACATCGATGTATTGTTGGTTGGCACTACCAACATGCTGGTAATAGTTTATAATTAATGCTTATGTCTCATTTAAAGTAGGCCTACCACCTTTTAGATTGTAAATAGAGATATGACTTCATAAAGGCTACAGTCCAGTGATTCATATTTTCCCAGTCCAGTGCAGCCCGTCATAGTCTAATCTGTTTCGCCACAGTTTCATTATGAAATGAAAACATTCTACTAAAAACTTCTCATTAAAACATGAATGATCTCTAAAGTTGTTTTGCGCCATTGCTTTGCAAGTTTGCATGTTCAAACAAACTAAAATGGAAAGCACAATATGGCTTTGTCCCTTGTATCAAATCGCAAAACACTGTGATTGAATTAAATAATAATAAGCATATAAGATATTAAATCTGCAGGCTAAAAATAAGTTATTTTAGGAGGTTAAAAAAGTAGGTTAACTAAGTAATGTTTATTCTGAGTACATTTTAAATGAGCTACTCTCTACTTTTACTTGAGTAGAATTTTATACTAGTAATTTTGCTTGTAGCCTAACTAAGTAAAAGTTCATCAAAGTGATCTTACTTTTACTTAAGTAGAATATTTTTGTACTCTTTTCACCTCTGGTTACATATGTTGGAATAAATAGTGAAATCCAGATTTGTGGTCATTTTTCTGTCTCTCCTCTGTGTTTCAGGTACTCTGATGGGTGATCCAGTGGCGATGCTGAGCCTGTACCCTGAGTTCCCCCAGTCTTCAGTCGCCTCATGTGGAGAGTTTGTGTTCTTATTGGATCGATCTGGAAGTATGGGTGATTCGATGAACAACAGCGATCATCATCAGACTCGCATTGGCAGTGCCAGGGTAATCAGGATCTACATTTTGTGTCATAGAATCATTCAGTGTCCCTCTCACCCAGTGGCCTTCACTATCTTTTCTGTCTTCCCTTAAGGATACTCTGCTGCTCCTGTTGAAGAGCTTACCAATGGGCTGCTATTTCAACATCTACAGCTTTGGGTCCGGCTATGAACACATCTTCCCGTAAGTCACTCATGTTACTCGACCCAACAAATGTATTCCTGTCTTTGGTGTAAATAGTTGTGCATGTATGTGTTAGTTGGGGCTTCTGTTCCTGCATGTGTGTGTTTGTGATGTCAGTAAGAGTGTGGAGTACAGCCAGAAGACCATGGAAGAGGCTTTGAAGAAAGTTGAGAAGATGGGCGCTAACCTGGGAGGAACAAAGATCCTGAGGCCCCTCAAACACATTTACAGCCAGCCCTGCATTCTCAATCAGCCTAGACAGGTAACACACACACACACACACACACACACACGTTACTTAAGCAGTTCACAAAGAATGATTTGGATAACTCGGTGTTTGTGTGTGTTGTTGTGTAACTTGGAGTGATATTCAAACTCTCCTCCTCTAGCTATTTGTCTTCACTGACGGAGAGGTGCGGAACACCAAAGACATTATTCATCTGGTGAAGAAGAATTCAGGTTCCCACAGGTGAGGCCACACAAACACAGAACACAACAAACACAACAGTTTGCAGAGTATGGCCGATGTTGCTGTGCTGCATGTGTCAAAAACAAAACTACTGTATTGTTGCAGGTGTTTCTCTTTTGGGATTGGGGAAGGGGCCAGCTCTGCTCTTGTCAATGGGTTGGCCAATGAAGGACGAGGTCACGCTCAGTTCATCACAGGGACTGACAGGATGCAACCCAAAGTATGAAAGACATTAATAACAAAAACTGTATTCAGACAGAAATCCTGGTTCCAGTTAGTAAAGACCCAGTGCCCCTTCCTGACTTTGTGTTTTGTTTCCACCAGGTGATGCAGTCGCTGCGTTTTGCCCTGCAGCCATGTGTGGTGGACATCTCAGTCACGTGGGATTTGCCAAAGGGAGTGTCTGCCACTGTCCTCTCTCCACCAATCACAGCACTTTTCATGGGTCAGAGGTCACTGATTTATGCCCAGCTCACTGGACAGGTAGGAGCAGCACCATCTCACAGTGAAATACCTATTATTCTTTTCCATCTGGTATGTAATCACATTAACAAACATGTTTCTAACACTAATGCTTTCTCAGAGTTCAGAGGAAGCAGAGGGCTGTGTGACGGTGAAGTACAGCCTGGCAGGTCATCCCTCTCAGAACCAGCTCCACTTCAGTCTCAGACCTGCAGAGGACTCTGGGTAGGTTTTGTTCAGACAACACTGTTATGCATTGGGTTCTGGACTTACAAATGCTGAGTTTAATTTAGATTTAGATAAAAATAAAATATTAAAGCACAAGAAACAAAAAACAAAGCATTTGAATTTACATAAAACATCAAGTAATTGTTCAAAAAAACAACAGTTTTGAAGATTGTGGGGTTGGTATGCGGCTAGCTCAGTTGGTAGTGTATAGATCTATAGATAGGTCTTTGGTAGATGTGTTTTGTTTAAGCCCTTTGAATTTCCTTGTTACTGAAATGTGCTGTACAAATAAACTCGCCTTACAAAGCTGAGTCCTTACTGCTGCTGCCTGGGTTCGAATCCAGCATGTGGCCCTTTGTTTCGTTGCCCCCATATCTTTCTCATTTCCTCTGGCTGTCCACTGTCCTATTAAATAAAGGCAAGAAAATGCCAAAAAATATAAATACATCAAAGATGGTATGGTTGTTTTCATTATACTCAAAATAAAGAGAGGAGGTCCCTGGATAGAGCAGTATTAAATATTTGTAGCCGAGACCAAATAAGTTCTACTAGTCAGTAGGATAAAATAAAATAAAAGAATGATATGGAGAATAATAATAAGAGGGGAGACATTTAACAATTACTAATGACATTTGTAGGACCTGATGACAGTGTCACCAACACAGTTAACACATTTTTAGATAAAAATACTTTATGCTATGTCTGTTTATTTACCATTTTAACATGTTTCAACAGGGACATTTACTCATGACTATTTCTGTGGTGGTGCAACGACGAGGGCAAACAGTACTCAGACCGTTTTCTAATTTAGCGACCATGAAATTTACTTCAGGGCGCATGTGTGTGGTATTTTGGTGCCCAGTGCAGAGTGCATGGTATGCAGGTGGGATGCTCATTTAAATGAAGCAGTGCAATGTGACTTGTTGGTATTTTGCACAGTGACAACAGAGTAATGCTCAAAATCTAAATTCATTTAATTAATGAACCACTCCTCTGTTAGTAGATGTGTTTGAAATAGTTTTAAACAGATGAATCGGAAAAGAAATATTTGCAGAATTATTGTAATGTAGCACATCTGTTAAGAATATGGGTGACCTTGGTGTATTACTGGCCAACAAAATCAGTATACTGAGAAGTTTTCTGATATTTTATGCAGACACATGATTATCTAGACAGACTGTACATCTATACATTTCTGTCATTCAAATGAAACTCCATCAGTGTTTCCTCCTCTCTCCTGTGTGCAGATTAACAGTCCACAGGTTGGCTGCTCGGACTCTGATTGGCTCCCTGGAGATGGAGGAGAGAGACCGCAGAAGAAAGCAAGATGGGGGAGTGAAGGAGAAGGTGGTGAAGCTCAGTGTCCAATCAGGAGTGAGCAGTTCCTTCACTGCCTTCATTGCTGTCAACAAAGGTGACGGCGAGGCGATTCAAGGACCTCTGGTGCGCAGAAACGTTCCAACACCAAGTGAGTGTGAATAAAAGTCACCGTCTCCTTAAGAGACGCTATAGCTGACCGTGGATAATAGCGAAGAGAAGCATGATGATGTACATTAACACAATCCGTAATTATTTAATGACTTAAAATTGAATTGAATTGGATATAAGAGCTAGCATTTGGTCTTTGCTCACAGTGTTTGTGTGTTCACATGTCTGAATGTAAAAACCTTTGAATACTGAACATTTGAAAAACTTTTAGGCACTATTTTAACTGCTTGTAGTTGATCATTATAATAATATAAAGTTAGTTTAGATGGTATATTTTCTGTTTAATAATCGTGAAATGAATTGACCTAATTTTATATATTTTTTTTCATCCCAAAGTGTCCATGACGGCCCATTATACGCCTCCTCCGATGTCCCTCAGTCGTCGAGACAGTAAGATCACTAAAAAGATGAACACAAATGGAACACACATCTTTCTATGTTCTATAAATACAGTAAATTAATGTAGACAAAACAACACATTTGCAGGTTTATTTTGAAATGCTATTTACATAGTAGGTGTCATACTATTTTGTACAGACTATACCCCCTAAAAGATGTAGCTATTGGTAACTTTGGCTGTCAGACAGGGTCCAAAATTAACACTCCTGAGTGAAAATCTGCATTGGTGAATAGAATAAATGAGTTTAGCCACCAATGCTGGGTTGCTGATATAGGTCTGCTTCACTACAGACTCATCACTGCAGCATAAAGTTGACTGACCAAGATTTGTTTTGCATCGACTCTGCACATTGGTGTTAGAATGACTATCAGTAATTCCTGGATTGACCCTTGCTGTTCACTGTCGCTGTAGTTAACAAGCTAAATGCAGGAGGATGCTGTAGCAACATAAACAGAGACTGTATTTCTCTTCTGTGACAGCAAACACGATACTTTCAGTCACTATAACGGTTAAATAGCCACGTTCACGACATTACATACACTTTTCTGGGAGGGCAGCAATGTTGTGTGTGGTACTTCTGTCACACACCGGGAGAGACTCACTCTTCACAACAAACACACACGTTACCCACAAGGCCACCTTCCTTAAAGGGGTGGCCTCGGCCTGTAACACAGAGTTGGAGGTCGGCTGTGGATGCGCTAACCTAACCTGTCAGAAAACATAGTAAGACTTTACCTTGATAGACAGAGATGAGCAGTGGTGGAGGGTGTACTCAGATCCTTTACTTCAGTCAAAGAGACCAAACTGTAAAAATACTCTGTTAGACGTAAAAGTCCAGCACTGGAAATGTTAGTTACTTACTTACTAAAAGTATAATCAGGAAAATGTAATCAAAGTACTCAATGAAGAAAAATACCAACCTCAAAATAATTAACAAGAAATGAAGATTATTAAAAATAAAAACAGCATATCTTCACATATGCAATGCTGGGAAAGTGAAATGTTTTTACATGGAAAATGACTGTTATCAATATTGTTACCCCCAGTAACACTGACCCAAGCAAAATAAAAATCAAGTACTTCAGGAACGCTATAAATGCTCCGGCTCACAACATAGGCCATCACCCAGATCTGCTTTCATACCATAATTTTCCACACCATCTGTTTTAGCACAAAGTGGACTGGAGCAGATTCAGGAATTAGCACCCCTATGTACTGAATCTACAATCAGATTTTTGAATCAGATAATGAAATACCAAAAATTCACACCCCTAGTTTGCATGTTTACATCTGTCCTGTTTGTATAAAAAAACTTTTGAATATTTAAGTACAATTTTTAAGTTCTTGTTTAGATTTTATTTTTGTTTAATAATTACCATTTAATGGCTTGATCCTATATTTACTTTTTTCTTTAACCAAAAGGGTCCAATAGGATGGCGTCACGTCCAGTGTTGTGTCATCAACCTCGTAGAGAGGCTTGTAAGTAAAAAACTAAATTGTTTTTCAACACACACACTTTGTCTATATCTTTATAAATACAGCAAATCAAACAAAACAAAACACAGTTGCAGATTTAATTTAAATACTATTTGTACAGTCGGCGTTCAGTCACTACTGTTCAGTCAATAAGTGAAGACCAGAAAACATGATGAAGAACTTGAACCTAGGCCTGTAGCAGCATAACTAAGGGATGGTTCAGGACTCATCTGAGCCAGCCCTATCTAAGCTGTAGCTAGGCCTATCAAAAGGGAAAGTCTTGAGCCTACTCTTAAATGTGGAGACGGTGTCTGCCTCCTGAACCCAAACTGGAACCTGGTTCCACAGGGGAGGAGCTTGATAGCTGAAGGCACTGGTTCCGTGTACTTGGCAGCCAGCGGATTTGGATAAATGGTCAATATCTCTGACTGAAACTGAATTTTATAGAATTGTCACTATCCCACATTACAGAGCCATACCATTGCATTGGGAGACATATTGCTTCATAATGGTCACTGCCAGTGCATTTATTCTGAAACAACTCTGCACATGCATTTTTGATTTCTGGAGAATAGCTCTGTGCTGGGCAGACTGCTGAAAGAATAAACTCCGCTGGAGGTGTTCATCATAATAAAGGAACATTTCACCGAAATGCCCAATGTGGCTTTTGTGTGTATCAATAATAATAATAGTTTTTGACCATTCAATGCGATCTTTGGCACTGAGGCATAAGCTATATCAGGCTGTGTTTACGACACAACAATGTTAGGTAAGAAGAAAAAGAAGAAGTGTGTCTCGAGGAAAAAAGATCAGAAGTCTCTGCAGACTGATGGTGCTGCTCATTACCAGCCTCCACAGATACCGTCCAGTTATGATGCTGATTGTAAGTAGAAAGAAAGTAGAAAAATAAAGCACGTTCCATTATTTACAGCATGTCAGTGCAGATATTACATTATAATGAACATTGTTCAGCTGTTTGCTCTGTGCCTTGACAGCTGCCAAATATTACTGTTACCTATAATGGACTTTACTGAGTCATGCATTTTACAAAAGATGCGTTGCTCACCCAAATCCCAGCAAAAGTACCACATTAGATTAATTTCTTCTGGGAACAATATATGCTTTAACTCACAAGCAGAGCTGTGAAAGGAGTAGTGATCTTTGTGACTGTAAACTTTTTTCTGTCCATTTTGGCCTTTTGTCCAAACTAAAACTGCATTTTTGGTCACTGAAACTTCAGAAACTGCTTCCTTATACTTAGTGTTGTTGCCTTTGTGTAATATTCTATTTCTGTTTTCCTCTTTAAGATATAGACGAAGGTAATGATTATGAGTCTCCAGGCAGCTTCGAAGGTAAGTAACAAAGAGGCTATTGTTATTGAAGATACACATGTTCACAACTACTGAAAGGGTCCATGAGAAGGTTCTGTTATATGCCGCCATCTCCTCTGATGTCCCTCGATGGTCAAGACAGTAAGATCACTAAAAAGATGAACACAAATGGAACACACATCTTTCTATGTTCTATAAATACAGTGAATTAATGTAAACAAAACAACACATTTGCAGGTTTATTTTGAAATGCTATTTACATAGTAGGTGTCATACTATTTTGTACAGACTATACCCCCTAAAGGATGTAGCTATTGGTAACTTTGGCTGTCAGACAGGGTCCAAAATTAACACTCCTGAGTGAAAATCTGCATTGGTGAATAAAATAAATGAGTTTAGCCACCAATGCTGGGTTGCTGATATAGGTCTGCTTCACTACAGACTCATCACTGCAGCATAAAGTTGACTGACCAAGATTTGTTTTGCATCGACTCTGCACATTGGTGTTAGAATGACTATCAGTAATTCCTGGATTGACCCTTGCTGTTCACTGTCGCTGTAGTTAACAAGCTAAATGCAGGAGGATGCTGTAGCAACATAAACAGAGACTGTATTTCTCTTCTGTGACAGCAAACACGATACTTTCAGTCACTATAACGGTTAAATAGCCACGTTACGACATTACATACACTTTTCTGGGAGTGCAGCAATGTGTGTGTAGTACTTCTGTCACACACCGGGAGAGACTCACTCTTCACAACAAACACACACACGTTACCCACAAGGCCACCTTCCTTAAAGGGGTGGCCTCGGCCTGTAACACAGAGTTGGAGGTCGGCTGTGGATGCGCTAACCTAACCTGTCAGAAAACATAGTAAGACTTTACCTTGATAGACAGAGATGAGCAGTGGTGGAGGGTGTACTCAGATCCTTTACTTCAGTCAAAGAGACCAAACTGTAAAACACTCTGTTAGACGTAAAAGTCCAGCACTGGAAATGTTAGTTACTTACTTACTAAAAGTATAATCAGGAAAATGTAATCAAAGTACTCGATGAAGAAAAATACCAACCTCAAAATAATTAACAAGAAATGAAGATTATTAAAAATAAAAACAGCACATCTTCACATATGCAATGCTGGGAAAGTGAAATGTTTTACATGGAAAATAACTGTCAAATAATAACTGTCAAAATTGTTACCCCAGTAACACTGACCCAAGCAAAATAAAAAATCAAGTACTTCAGGAACGCTATAAATGCTCCGGCTCACAACATAGGCCATCACCCAGATCTGCTTTCATACCATAATTTTCCACACCATCTGTTTTAGCACAAAGTGGACTGGAGCAGATTCAGGAATTAGCACGCCTATGTACTGAATCTACAATCAGATTTTTGAATCAGATAATGAAATACCAAAATTCACACCCTAGTTTGCATGTTTACATCTGTCCTGTTTGTATAAAAAAACTTTTGAATATTTAAGTACAATTTTTAAGTTCTTGTTTAGATTTTATTTTTGTTTAATAATTACCATTTAATGGCTTGATCCTATATTTACTTTTTTCTTTAACCAAAAGGGTCCACTAGGATGGCGTCACGTCCAGTGTCGCGTTTGGGAGCTCGTAGAGAGGCTTGTAAGTAAAAAACTAAATTGTTTTTCAACACACACACTTTGTCTATATCTTTATAAATACAGCAAATCAAACAAAACAAAACACAGTTGCAGATTTAATTTAAATACTATTTGTACAGTCGGCGTTCAGTCACTACTGTTCAGTCAATAAGTGAAGACCAGAAAACATGATGAAGAACTTGAACCTAGGCCTGTAGCAGCATAACTAAGGGATGGTTCAGGACTCATCTGAGCCAGCCCTATCTAAGCTGTAGCTAGGCCTATCAAAAGGGAAAGTCTTGAGCCTACTCTTAAATGTGGAGACGGTGTCTGCCTCCTGAACCCAAACTGGAACCTGGTTCCACAGGGGAGGAGCTTGATAGCTGAAGGCACTGGTTCCGTGTACTTGGCAGCCAGCGGATTTGGATAAATGGTCAATATCTCTGACTGAAACTGAATTTTATAGAATTGTCACTATCCCACATTACAGAGCCATACCATTGCATTGGGAGACATATTGCTTCATAATGGTCACTGCCAGTGCATTTATTCTGAAACAACTCTGCACATGCATTTTTGATTTCTGGAGAATAGCTCTGTGCTGGGCAGACTGCTGAAAGAATAAACTCCACTGGAGGTGTTCATCATAATAAAGGAACATTCCACCGAAATGCCCAATGTGGCTTTTGTGTGTATCAATAATAATAATAGTTTTTGACCATTCAATGCGATCTTTGGCACTGAGGCATAAGCTATATCAGGCTGTGTTTACGACACAACAATGTTAGGTAAGAAGAAAAAGAAGAAGTGTGTCTCGAGGAAAAAAGATCAGAAGTCTCTGCAGACTGATGGTGCTGCTCATTACCAGCCTCCACAGATATGGGAACAATATATGCTTTAACTCACAAGCAGAGCTGTGAAAGGAGTAGTGATCTTTGTGACTGTAAACTTTTTTCTGTCCATTTTGGCCTTTTGTCCAAACTAAAACTGCATTTTTGGTCACTGAAACTTCAGAAACTGCTTCCTTATACTTAGTGTTGTTGCCTTTGTGTAATATTCTATTTCTGTTTTCCTCTTTAAGATATAGACGAAGGTAATGATTATGAGTCTCCAGGCAGCTTCGAAGGTAAGTAACAAAGAGGCTATTGTTATTGAAGATACACATGTTCACAACTACTGAAAGGGTCCATGAGAAGGTTCTGTTATATGCCGCCATCTCCTCTGATGTCCCTCGATGGTCAAGACAGTAAGATCACTAAAAAGATGAACACAAATGGAACACACATCTTTCTATGTTCTATAAATACAGTGAATTAATGTAAACAAAACAACACATTTGCAGGTTTATTTTGAAATGCTATTTACATAGTAGGTGTCATACTATTTTGTACAGACTATACCCCCTAAAAGATGTAGCTATTGGTAACTTTGGCTGTCAGACAGGGTCCAAAATTAACACTCCTGAGTGAAAATCTGCATTGGTGAATAAAATAAATGAGTTTAGCCACCAATGCTGGGTTGCTGATATAGGTCTGCTTCACTACAGACTCATCACTGCAGCATAAAGTTGACTGACCAAGATTTGTTTTGCATCGACTCTGCACATTGGTGTTAGAATGACTATCAGTAATTCCTGGATTGACCCTTGCTGTTCACTGTCGCTGTAGTTAACAAGCTAAATGCAGGAGGATGCTGTAGCAACATAAACAGAGACTGTATTTCTCTTCTGTGACAGCAAACACGATACTTTCAGTCACTATAACGGTTAAATAGCCACGTTACGACATTACATACACTTTTCTGGGAGTGCAGCAATGTGTGTGTAGTACTTCTGTCACACACCGGGAGAGACTCACTCTTCACAACAAACACACACACGTTACCCACAAGGCCACCTTCCTTAAAGGGGTGGCCTCGGCCTGTAACACAGAGTTGGAGGTCGGCTGTGGATGCGCTAACCTAACCTGTCAGAAAACATAGTAAGACTTTACCTTGATAGACAGAGATGAGCAGTGGTGGAGGGTGTACTCAGATCCTTTACTTCAGTCAAAGAGACCAAACTGTAAAAATACTCTGTTAGACGTAAAAGTCCAGCACTGGAAATGTTAGTTACTTACTTACTAAAAGTATAATCAGGAAAATGTAATCAAAGTACTCAATGAAGAAAAATACCAACCTCAAAATAATTAACAAGAAATGAAGATTATTAAAAATAAAAACAGCACATCTTCACATATGCAATGCTGGGAAAGTGAAATGTTTTTACATGGAAAATAACTGTCAAATAATAACTGTCAAAATTGTTACCCCCAGTAACACTGACCCAAGCAAAATAAAAAATCAAGTACTTCAGGAACGCTTATAAATGCTCCGGCTCACAACATAGGCCATCACCCAGATCTGCTTTCATACCATAATTTTCCACACCATCTGTTTTAGCACAAAGTGGACTGGAGCAGATTCAGGAATTAGCACGCCTATGTACTGAATCTACAATCAGATTTTTGAATCAGATAATGAAATACCAAAAATTCACACCCCTAGTTTGCATGTTTACATCTGTCCTGTTTGTATAAAAAAACTTTTGAATATTTAAGTACAATTTTTAAGTTCTTGTTTAGATTTTATTTTGTTTAATAATTACCATTTAATGGCTTGATCCTATATTTACTTTTTTCTTTAACCAAAAGGGTCCACTAGGATGGCGTCACGTCCAGTGTCGCGTTTGGGAGCTCGTAGAGAGGCTTGTAAGTAAAAAACTAAATTGTTTTTCAACACACACACTTTGTCTATATCTTTATAAATACAGCAAATCAAACAAAACAAAACACAGTTGCAGATTTAATTTAAATACTATTTGTACAGTCGGCGTTCAGTCACTACTGTTCAGTCAATAAGTGAAGACCAGAAAACATGATGAAGAACTTGAACCTAGGCCTGCAGCAGCATAACTAAGGGATGGTTCAGGACTCATCTGAGCCAGCCCTATCTAAGCTGTAGCTAGGCCTATCAAAAGGGAAAGTCTTGAGCCTACTCTTAAATGTGGAGACGGTGTCTGCCTCCTGAACCCAAACTGGAACCTGGTTCCACAGGGAGGGGCTTGATAACTGAAGGCACTGGTTCCGTGTACTTGGCAGCCAGCGGATTTGGATAAATGGTCAATATCTCTGACTGAAACTGAATTTTATAGAATTGTCACTATCCCACATTACAGAGCCATACCATTGCATTGGGAGACATATTGCTTCATAATGGTCACTGCCAGTGCATTTATTCTGAAACAACTCTGCACATGCATTTTTGATTTCTGGAGAATAGCTCTGTGCTGGGCAGACTGCTGAAAGAATAAACTCCACTGGAGGTGTTCATCATAATAAAGGAACATTCCACCGAAATGCCCAATGTGGCTTTTGTGTGTATCAATAATAATAATAGTTTTCGAACATTCAATGCGATCTTTGGCACTGAGGCATAAGCTATATCAGGCTGTGTTTACGACACAACAATGTTAGGTAAGAAGAAAAAGAAGAAGTGTGTCTCGAGGAAAAAAGATCAGAAGTCTCTGCAGACTGATGGTGCTGCTCATTACCAGCCTCCACAGATATGGGAACAATATATGCTTTAACTCACAAGCAGAGCTGTGAAAGGAGTAGTGATCTTTGTGACTGTAAACTTTTTTCTGTCCATTTTGGCCTTTTGTCCAAACTAAAACTGCATTTTTGGTCACTGAAACTTCAGAAACTGCTTCCTTATACTTAGTGTTGTTGCCTTTGTGTAATATTCTATTTCTGTTTTCCTCTTTAAGGTATGGACGAAGGTAATAATTATGAGTCTCCAGGCAGCTTCGAAGGTAAGTAACAAAGATGTTATTGTTATTGAAGATACACATGTTCACAACTACTGAAAGGGTCCATGAGAAGGTTCTGTTATATGCCGCCATCTCCTCTGATGTCCCTCGATGGTCAAGACAGTAAGATCACTAAAAAGATGAACACAAATGGAACACACATCTTTCTATGTTCTATAAATACAGTAAATTAATGTAGACAAAACAACACATTTGCAGCTTTATTTTGAAATGCTATTTACATAGTAGGTGTCATACTATTTTGTACAGACTATACCCCCCTAAAAGATGTAGCTACTGGTAACTTTGGCTGTCAGACAGGGTCCAAAATTAACAGTCCTGAGTGAAAATCTGCATTGGTGAATAAAATAAATGAGTTTAGCCACCAATGCTGGGTTGCTGATATAGGTTCCGTGTACTTGGCGGCCAATGGATTTTCATTTTGTAATGAAAAAACAAAAACGAAAAACGTCTGGTTTCCCACCACGACCATTAGAAAATAGGGAAACAAGAAAAGAAAAACAACCGTTCCCATTCTACTCGTGGAGACATTAGGAACTCCAAGTAACCCTGCATTCTGCGAGCGCAGCGCTCTGGTGGGGTAGTAAGGGACTATGAGCTCTTTAAGATACGATGGTGTCTGACCATTACAGGGAGCCAAAGTAGAGATGCTAATACAGGAGAAATGTGATCTCTTTTCCTGATTCTTGTCAGTACAAAGCTGTAGCATTCTAGGTCAGCTGGAGAGTGTCAAGAGACTTATTTGGGCAGCCTGATAATAAGGAATTTATGCATGCATATCATTTTGAGACAGTATGTAAAGGATGTTAGGTAATGATTATTTGTAAGCAAATAATAGTAAAAACAACAAATTCATTAACACAATCCGTAATTATTTAATGACTTAAAATTGAATTTAATTGGATATAAGAGCTAGCATTTGGTCTTTGCTCACAGTGTTTGTGTGTTCACATGTCTGAATGTAAAAACCTTTGAATACTGAACATTTGAAAAACTTTTAGGCACTATTTTAACTGCTTGTTGTTGATCATTATAATAATATAAAGTTAGTTTAGATGGTATATTTTCTGTTTAATAATTGTGAAATGGATTGACCTATTTTTTTTTTATCTCACAGGGTCCAGGATAAGGAACTATTGCACGCCACCACCTCCTCCGATGTCCCTCGGTGATCAAGACAGTAAGATCACTAAAAAGATGAACACAAATGGAACACACATCTTTCTATGTTCTATAATTACAGTAAATTAATGTAAACAAAACAACACATTTGCAGCTTTATTTTGAAATGCTATTTACATAGTAGGTGTCGTACTATTTTGTACAGACTATACCCCCTAAAAGATGTAGCTATTGGTAACTTTGGCTGTCAGACAGGGTCCAAAATTAACACTCCTGAGTGAAAATCTGCATTGGTGAATAAAATAAATGAGTTTAGCCACCAATGCTGGGTTGCTGATATAGGTTCCGTGTACTTGGCGGCCAATGGATTTTCATTTTGTAATGAAAAAACAAAAGCGAAAACGCCTTGTTTCCCACCACGACCATTAGAAAATAGGGAAACAAGAAAAGAAAAACAACCGTTCCCATTCTACTCGTGGAGACATTAGGAACTCCAAGTAACCCTGCATTCTGCGAGCGCAGCGCTCTGGTGGGGTAGTAAGGGACTATGAGCTCTTTAAGATACGATGGTGTCTGACCATTACAGGGAGCCAAAGTAGAGATGCTAATACAGGAGAAATGTGATCTCTTTTCCTGATTCTTGTCAGTACAAAGCTGCAGCATTCTAGGTCAGCTGGAGAGTGTCAAGAGACTTATTTGGGCAGCCTGATAATAAGGAATTTATGCATGCATATCATTTTGAGACAGTATGTAAAGAATGTTAGGTAATGATTATTTGTAAGCAAATAATAATAAAAACAACAAATTCATTAACACAATCCGTAATCATTTAATGACTTGAAATTGAATTTAATTGGATATAAGAGCTAGCATTTGGTCTTTGCTCATAGTGTTTGTGTGTTCACATGTCTGAATGTAAAAACCTTTGAATACTGAACATTTGAAAAACTTTTAGGCACTATTTTAACTGCTTGTTGTTGATCATTATAATAATATAAAGTTAGTTTAGATGGTATATTTTCTGTTTAATAATTGTGAAATGGATTGACCTATTTTTTTTTTATCTCAAAGGGTCCAGGATAAGGAACTATTGCACGCCACCACCTCCTCCGATGTCCCTCGGTGATCAAGACAGTAAGATCACTAAAAAGATGAACACAAATGGAACACACATCTTTCTATGTTCTATAATTACAGTAAATTAATGTAAACAAAACAACACATTTGCAGCTTTATTTTGAAATGCTATTTACATAGTAGGTGTCGTACTATTTTGTACAGACTATACCCCCTAAAAGATGTAGCTATTGGTAACTTTGGCTGTCAGACAGGGTCCAAAATTAACACTCCTGAGTGAAAATCTGCATTGGTGAATAAAATAAATGAGTTTAGCCACCAATGCTGGGTTGCTGATATAGGTTCCGTGTACTTGGCGGCCAATGGATTTTCATTTTGTAATGAAAAACAAAACGAAAAACGCCTTGTTTCCCACCACGCACCATTAGAAAATAGGGAAACAAGAAAAGAAAAACAACCGCTCCCATTCTACTCGTGGAGACATTAGGAACTCCAAGTAACCCTGCATTCTGCATGCAAGCAGCTCTGGTGGGGTAGTAAGGGACTATGAGCTCTTTAAGATACGATGGTGTCTGACCATTACAGGGAGCCAAAGTAGAGATGCTAATACAGGAGAAATGTGATCTCTTTTCCTGATTCTTGTCAGTACAAAGCTGTAGCATTCTAGGTCAGCTGGAGAGTGTCAAGAGACTTATTTGGGCAGCCTGATAATAAGGAATTTATGCATGCATATCATTTTGAGACAGTATGTAAAGAATGTTAGGTAATGATTATTTGTAAGCAAATAATAATAAAAACAACAAATTCATTAACACAATCCGTAATCATTTAATGACTTGAAATTGAATTTAATTGGATATAAGAGCTAGCATTTGGTCTTTGCTCATAGTGTTTGTGTGTTCACATGTCTGAATGTAAAAACCTTTGAATACTGAACATTTGAAAAACTTTTAGGCACTATTTTAACTGCTTGTTGTTGATCATTATAATAATATAAAGTTAGTTTAGATGGTATATTTTCTGTTTAATAATTGTGAAATGGATTGACCTATTTTTTTTTTATCTCAAAGGGTCCAGGATAAGGTACAAATTTCCGCCGCCATCTCCTCTGATGTCCCTCGGTGGTCAAGACAGTAAGAGTAGAGACCCTTTGCTGCAGTTGGTCTCCCTTCAGAAAGCGTCTGGCAGCTGGGTGCTGGATCCAGCTCTGGCTTCTGCTCTGGGAAAGACCAGCGAGGAGGTGGAAAACCCAAAACCTGCATCGGTGGGTTATGGTCAAAAATAATTGTAATAAAGGGGTTTATTATAAGATAGTTTTCATGACCTGGGTAATATAGAAACAATAGAGAAGAAATAATAAAAAAATGGAACCAAACCAACACAACATTAAACAAACCTAATGAAATGAAAATGATTAGGAAGACAAAAGAAACATCACAGCATGAAACAAAAATACTGGTGGTACTCGAGCCCCTAAGCACCCTCTGAGAACCAATGTATTAACCATCTGGCTCCCAGTATGTTTTAGAAGTGAAAATTTTATTGATTTAATTTAATTTCTTGATCATTGACCTTTTAGTCCCATACACACCAGTCAGTTGTCAGTCTTGACTGAAAACTAAAGGGCCTTTGCAGTTGGGGCCCCTTTGTTCTTCTTTCTCCTGTTGTGCCTGTTCCATGTTTTTTTTCTCTTTGATTTGGTGAATTAGGTGACACAGGAAGTGTGGGCCACCATTCTGGCTCTGATCTGGCTTCATGGTTTTAAGATGGATGCTCAGGAAGAGTGGGAGCTTCTGGCTATGAAGGCTGTGTCATGGCTCCGTGCTCAGAATGGTAATAACCAAATAATAAGGGCCAATCTGCTGTTTTTAACAGTGTGTGTATGTTCAAATCACATGTTTGCTCACATTCAGTCTCCTCTGCTGATGACTTGTTTTGTGTGTTTATTTCAGCACCATGTGTGACAGAGTGTGTGGAAGCTGGAAATGCTCTGTTGGGTTGCAACGTGAAGAAAGAGGCCCTGGGGCTCTGAGGTTTTCATTAAAGTGGCTTCTCCTTCAGGACTGGTACACAGAAGCGGATTTATTCCATCTTATAAACTTTACTTTGTCATTTTAGCACTGTTCACATTTAGTTATGCAGCTGTTTGTTAAGCCCTTGCATATTAACTAATTTGCAAGTTACTACATCCAACCAGGCACGACACGTGACAAAGAGATGTTCTTTTGCCTTAAATCTTAATGTCAGATTGTACATGAATCACGTTTTACTTGTGAAAATAAAATCTGGAAATCTGAAGAATGTGTGAATGCAGAAATATGAGCCATTTAGCATCAACGTGAGGGGACACATATTTAAGGCTGACAAAGTATTTTGGATGCAGCAAAATATGTAATTGTTAGGATTTGAGTTTTGTGCTGTTGTTTTTTCCTGTGTTTATTTGATATTGTCATGGTTTAGAGTTTTGTAGTCTTGTTTATTATTTTGGTTCTTTCACTTTAAGTCTTCTCAGTAACTGTCTTGTCTCTTATCTTAGTTCTTGGTCCTGTACATTTGTTCATGTTCTATGTATTTCTGGTCTGTCTTAGTCTTTTGTCTCCATGTTAAGTATAGTCTTGTCACCTGTTTGGTTCCGTCTCTGTCAGTGTACTGTTTTTGCTGTCTTTGTGTTTTTACTTTGGTTGATCTGTCCTTGTGAACTCTACTTCCTGTTTTATTTTGTTAACCTCCTGTACCTGGTGTCCTTGTCTAGCTTCACTCGATTACCTGATGTGCCTCAGCTGTGCTTCTCTCCCCTGTTGTCTCTCTGCTTGCTTGTCTCTTTAGTCCTGATTCCTCTCACCTGTGTTGCTCCCGCCCCCCTCGTTAGTCCCTGTGTGTATATATTGTCCTCAGTTCTCCTCAGTCTTTGTCACGTCCTTGTGTGTGTCGTCTACATGGTAGAGCCTGCCTTGTCTGCATCGTCTGTTTATTGTTCTGCACTTTCCTGGCTGTTTGGATTTATTCTTTGGTTTGTTCTTGGATTTTTGCCGTTTGGATTATGTTTTTGTTTGGAGTGCTTTTTAGTTTGGACATTTCTGCTGAGCTCCCAGCGTAGCCTGTTTAGTTCTCTTGAGTTTCAATAAATCTTGGTTTGAACTGCACCCTCCTCGCCTCTCCTGCATCTGCATTTGTGTCCACACCTCCGCCTTCAGCTCTCTGCCATTTCCCCTGACAGTAATTATAAATGTGCTTTTGATTATGCCTGATTATGAAGGTGACAGAAGATGCTTTCAGATATATCAGCCACTGTACTATACAGAATTGCTATAAAGACTTGTAAAGTAGTGTTTGACATTGACCTTAACAATACTTTATATTTTTTTTAAATAACTTCACATCGCTAGTATTTCTACAGTAACTTTCAAATTTAGCGAGAGGTAATTTGTATAATTTTGGCCCTTTTTTTGCAACTGTTCACTGGGTCTGGCAATCCTCAATGTTATGAATATTTCACCTGCAGTGTTCACCTTGAACTTAACATCACCTTTTGTTACATGTGACAGAGTCTGTCCCAGTGTTTGAGCCTCCATGAAGGTATTGTAATAGAAACAACAGTCAACTGTGTGAATCAAGTTCTTTTATTTGTGCGTACAAAGAGAAGAACCTTCCCTCCCAACATTCGACATCTCTCTGCCTTTATTGCTCTCAAGTGGCAAAGAAACACATGGTGACCTTATGCAAATTCTGATTCAATTCTGGTATTTAACATACAGTCCTAGAGACTTCCTAAGCTCCCAGCCATGTTAATGTTACAAGTATTGTTTCAAGTCTGGTGTTTAACATACAATCCTAAGCACATACTGAAAAAGTAAAAGTTAATATGCTGTTAATGTCTGTGTAAAAAGTGTCACCTATCTATGCTGGACTAAGACGCATACTTTTGTTGTTACAGACCTGAGTTGAGTTGTGACACATCCATTCTTCTTGCACACTCTTTCCTTCCTCTTTCCTCTGTCTGTCAGACCACTTTAAGACCATCACCTGGTCTTTCACTACCACCAAGGGTTCAGTATGTGTATGATTTCCTCCACGCCTCTTGCCAGTTTCTCCCTGTAGTTCTTCTGTGTCAACAATGTCAAAGTACCTTTACATTGTCTGCAATGAGCAAAATGACACGCAACCTGTTGTGTGTACTGCGCTCTAAGATGGACCTGCAGCTTGGTTTCAGTCAGTCAGTAGTTAGATACATGGTAGAAGTGTCTTTCTACAACGGTGTCTTTTTGTGCCAGAGCACCCCTGCCTCTGATTAAGAGTCAAACCCTCAAAGTGTTAGAACCCTATTGTGCTGATTCATTGATATATTTTATACTTTTTAGTGATTCACAGTTTTCACAGCTACAAACACATAATGATTTTATAGAATGTACTGCATTGCTATATACTGAACTACCCAGCAGTAGTGTAAAAGAGTAGTTAAAAACAGTTAAAATGAGCTCAACCTTAAATATCTACAGCAGTAAAATGCAACATACACATAAAAAAATCCAGAAACATCATGTATAAAAGTAAGACACTGACAGGAAACATTTTTTGCAGGATGTGTTCCTTTACTTTTGATACTTTGAGTAACTTGACACACTCACACTTTCACAGTGATACTTTTACTTTTTTTACTCTTTCAAAGAATCTTCTTCCACCACTGGATTGAGATCGCACCATAATTTTGCAAGACTGGTCCACAACATACCAAACCATTATGAGTCCAACCCAGAGGAGCGCCACAAATTCCCATGTTCTGGTGCCAAGTACCAAAATCTGTTTTTATCTTGGTGTATATGGACGCGGCCTATCACATATTGGCTCTTAACTCACATTGTCTTTGAGTAATCCTGATTAAACTCAGTGGAGACATGCTGAACTATGTCCTGAACGGACACACCAGAGCTTGTCAGCGACTACTGAACTGTCTCTACAGAAACCAGAAACCGGAATTGTAGTGTGTCACCTATAAAGGGCATTAGGACCACTGTCAGAACAAAAACTAGTAATCTGAGATTTAGAGAGTAAAGTCATAATAGGATAGATTCCATCAAGTTATATGAGCATGTGTCCTATTACCTGTGTAATAGGTCCTATTGGCCCACGACTGCCAAGTCAGTCAATGTGTTTCCGCCGGTCCAGATGATTCCCAGTTTCTTGGAACGCTTATTGAATGCGGGTCTGTCAGCAATCCTGGTGGCCCTGCCCGCAGTGGCTGCTGCTGTGCAGGCCATAGAAATTCCCATGGGACGCTCTCTCCCTGCCCACTTTTTTGATGCAAAGTGTCATTTCTTCAGCATATAGCTTGTGTAACAACATAATGTGCTGTCCCCTCAAAATAACACATCACACAGCTATTAATGTCTAAAAAACACTGGCAACAAAAGTGAGTATAGCCCTAAGTGAAAATGTCTAAATCTCGGCCAAAGTGTCATTATTTTGTCTGGCCACCATTATTTTCCAGCACTGCCTTAACCCTCTTGGGCAAGGAGTTCACCAACTTCACAGGTTGCCACTGGAGTCCTCTCCCACTCCTCCATGACAACATCACGGAGCTGGTGGATGTTAGAGACCTTGCGCTCCTCCACTTTCCATTTGATGATGCCCCAAAGTTGCTCAATAGAGTCTAGGTCTGGAGACATGTTTGGGCAGTCCATCACCTTTACCCTGAGCTTCTTTAGCAAGGCAGCGGTCCTCTTGGTGGTGTGTTTGGGGTCGTTAGCACATTAAAGTGGTAATTAATTTAATAATTAATTTCATATAAATATATCAATTAGTTTATCTTTAAGTTAACACAGTTTTTATTATTAATTTGAAAGTTCATTGCTCACTGGCTCTGAATACACATAGAGTCAAACCATGGGTCACAGGAGGGGTGGAATAATATTATAATTCCTGCTTTCTTACAGTGCAGACGCTTTGCTGCTTGCTCTTGCCTCTCCTTGCATTCTTTTGCTTTATTTTCGCTTAAAGTCTCCTTTTTTCTACCCTGCTAGAAGTCAGCAGCTCTTGGATACTTTTAAATCACTGGGACTGTCAGATAAAGTAGGCTCCTGCCATACTTTAAAAACTTTTTATGATCTTAGTGCTACGCAAGTGCGGCCTATCAATAGCACTAGCCTGTACTGCAGTGACTGGAGCTATAGCTAATGCTAATTAGCAACAAGATGCCCCCCTTCTCCACGGACGACTTCTACAAACTTCTACAGAAAATTACAGTGCTGGAAACCAAGATGTGCTGGAAACCTGTTCTTGGTAGGACACAGCCGTGGATAGCCGCGAAAGGGAGAGTTAGCAACAAACCTCCCCAACAGCCGAGTGTGCAACAGCAGAACAGATTTTCACCACTATTGCAGGACCCTGGATCTCCGTCTGATGACCTGGATAACATCCTGTCCTCACACAGAAGGGTAAGGACTGAGAGTAAATCAGAAAGTAAAAGGCTGCAGCGAAAGCTAACGACTGGGCCTCAGACTCTGATTGTGGGTGACGCTGCTGTAAACGATGTAAGAAGCATGTGCAGTAAGAACACCAAAGTACTCTGCTTTCCAAAGGATACAGTGTCCGACTTGGCAGAAAGAATCCTGCATATTGTGGCTGAACATCCTACTGTGAAAAACATCATACTGCACATCGGGTCCAATGATGTTGTGAAGCAACAGTCTGAAGTGTTGAAAGAGGACTTTAATAATCTGTTGAACACAGTCAGCTCTTTGAATGCTGAGGTGTTTATCAGTGGCCCTATACCGCCAGTCCGAAGAGGAGCTGAGAGATTCAGCAGACTGATGGCACTGAACAGGTGGCTCTCAGCAGCATGTGCTGTCCATTCAGTGCATTTCATTGAAAACTTTATTCTGTGGGACCGCAGACATCTTTTTAAGGCAGATGGACTTCGCCTTAACAAGTCAGGAGTAAAATTGTTTAGCTCCAACCTGTTTTACTTTCTGCGTCACTCATCTGTTCCCTCTGCCAAGGACAAGAGACAAGAGGAATCAAAACAAGAAGAAGACAAAACACAACACGCCAGAAACCTTGGAGAGCCACCCCAGCCCCCGCCGGAAGAGAGCTGTGACCATGGGAGACATCTGAGCCAAGAGGAAGAGCCTCCACCTCTCTCACTGAAAACCAACAGTGAGGATTTAACATCTCTACCCCCCAAACCCCCCCCAGACATACTTTCTCCCCTCTCCCCTCTGCTGGACTTCACTGATCACATGGAAGACCTGGTTAGAGCTGGGACCAAATTCACTCACAGCACCTTCCCTCGCTCCACTCCCATTTTCTCTACCCTAAACCCCTCCCCGTCCACCTCCACCACTGGCTCTAAGTCCTCCAGGTTTGACACACGTGTCACAAATACAACGCCCAACCCGCCCTCCCGGCTCAGCAATGGCGAAAAAGCCCAGTAAGCTCTGTCTGATATGTGCTGGGTCCAGGCTACAAGGAAAATAGCACTCATGACTCTTCCCAGGACAAGCCGGGGCCCAATGTGCTGGTAGTCTTCTCCATCCCTGTCTTGATAGGTAACAGAAAAAGTGCAGTGAATGTGTTAAAAAACAGAAAGCCAGCAAGTTTAGTATTAATTCCTCGTCAGCCGCAGCCTGTTGAAAAAAGTGGGCCAGATAATGTTTTTAACTCACTTAAATTAGCTTTGTTAAACGTTAGGTCTTTGGCAGGAAAAACATTTTTAATCAATGATTTTATAATAACTCATAATCTTAATTTCATGTTTTTAACTGAAACTTGGTTGGACCAAGATAACAGTGCAGCTGTCCTTATCGAGTCGACCCCTCCCAACTTTAGTTTTATGAGTGAAGCCAGAGTGCACAAGAGAGGAGGTGGAGTTGCCATTTTGTTTAATGACTCCCTCCAATGCAAAAAGATGTCTTATGGGAATTTAGCTTCTTTTGAATATGTGGCTCTTCAGCTGAATTCCTCTTCTAGAGCTATTTTTCTAAATATCTACAGGCCCCCTAAATACTGTGCAAACTTTTTTGATGACTTTGGTGAACTGCTGTCTATAATCTGTGTTGACTTTAACTGTGTGGTTATTGTTGGTGATTTTAACATCCATGTTGACAACCCCCTGGACAGAGGGACTAAAGAACTGTTCTGTCTTCTTGATAATTATGGACTGACTCAACATGTGATGGAGCCCACGCACAATAAGGGACACACTTTGGACTTGGTCATCTCCAAGGGTCTGGACATTCCCAAGGTTGTGGTGACTGATGTTGCTCTCTCTGATCATTCCTGTGTTTTCTTTGAGAGTGCTATCTGTGCGCACACAAATGTTAAAACAGAAGTAATCACAAAACGGCATATCACTGAAAACACTAGTGAAGAATTTATTGAGGCTTTCTCCCTGACACCTGCCCTTCCATAGGTCTCAGTCAATGTGCTTGTGGATAATTTCAGTTCTAAAATTACAAATGTTATTGATGCCATTGCACCAGCCAAGGTGAAGGTGGTCTCTGGTAAGAGAAGATCTCCATGGAGAAATGCCACGCTGGTTAGAACTCAAAAAAGAGAGTGTCGAAAAGCTGAACGCAGGTGGCGGAAAGCAAATCTCCAGGTTCATTATGACATCTATAAAGAGAGACTTCGCATTTATAATTTAGAGCTGAGAAATGCAAGGCGGTCCTTCTTCTCTGACATCATCACCAAAAACACTAATAATGCACGTGCCCTGTTTGCTACTGTCGACAGGCTAACCAACCCTCCTGTGTCTGTAGCCTCTGACCTTCTATCCACCAGGGCCTGCAATGAATTTGCTTCCTTCTTTGCAGACAAAATTCAAACAATTAGGCAAGCAATCACCACCTCCATGTCAGGTACAGGATATGTCCTATCCCTGTGTCCACTTAAAAACAATTCATATAGCATGAGACAATTTGATTCTATTAACCATAAAAATCTGGAAGACATAATACAACATCTGAAATCCTCCTCATGCTGCCTTGATATTCTACCAACAAGTTTTTTCAAAAAGGTGTCTAAATGCATGGCCTCAGATTTACTACAAATTGTCAACATGTCTCTCCTCTCAGGTCTTTTCCCACAGGCCCTGAAAACTGCAGTCATTAAGCCACTCTTAAAAAAGAGCAATCTAGACAGTTCACTAATGAGCAATTACAGGCCCATATCAAATCTCCCATTTTTAAGCAAAATAATTGAAAAGGCTGTTTTTCAACAGCTTAGTGCTTTCTTGGCACTAAATAACTGTTTTGATGTCTTCCAGTCAGGTTTTCGACCACACCACAGCACTGAGACAGCTCTAGTTAAGGTCTTCAATGACATCCATTTAAACACTGACAGTGGCAGAATTTCAGTCTTAGTATTATTGGATCTCTTCGACACGGTAGACCACAACATATTACTAGACAGACTTGAAAACTGGGTTGGACTTTCTGGCACAGTACTAAACTGGTTTGAATCCTACTTAAAGGACAGGGACTACTTTGTGTCTATAGGTAACTACACATCTGAGCTGACAAAAATGACATGTGGAGTTCCCCAAGGCTCCATTCTAGGACCTCTTTTGTTTAACATTTACATGCTTCCACTGGCTCAGATTATGAAAAACAACAAAATATGTTACCATAATTATGCAGATGACACACAGATTTACATAACAATCTCACCAGGAGACTATTATCCCATACAGGCGCTGAGTAACTGTATTGAGCAGGTCAACGACTGGATGTGCCAGAATTTTCTCCAGTTAAACAAAGATAAGACTGAAGTTATTGTTTTTGGAGCCAGGGAGGAACGATTGAAAGTCAGTGCTCGACTTCAATCTGTAATGTTAAGAACCACGGATCAAGCTAGAAATCTTGGTGTAGTCATGGACTCAGACCTGAATTTCGTGGAGCCATATTAAGACAATTACAAAGTCAGCCTACTATCACCTGAAGAATATATCAAGGATAAGAGGCCTTATGTCTCAGCAGGACCTGGAAAAGCTTGTCCATGCATTTATCTTCAGTCGACTTGACTACTGTAACAGTGTCCTTACAGGGCTCCCTAAGAAATCCATCAGACAGCTGCAGCTGATTCAGAACGCTGCTGCTCGAGTCCTCACTAAGACCAAAAAGGTGGATCACATCACTCCAGTTCTGAGGTCTTTACATTGGCTACCTGTATGTCAAATAATTGATTTCAAAATCCTGCTGTTAGTTTACAAAGCACTAAATGGATTAGGACCAAAATATATTTCTGATCTTCTGCTTCGTTATGAACCATCCAGACCTCTCAGGTCGTCTGGGGCAGAGTCTGCTTTCTGTCCCCAGAGTCAAAACTAAACAAGGAGAAGCAGCGTTCAGTTATTATGCTCCAGTATATTTGGAACAAACTCCCAGAAACCTGCAGGTCTGCTGAAACAGTCAGTTCTTTTAAATCAAGACTGAAGACCTTTCTTTTTACCACTGCTTTTAATTAAATATTTAAGATTTTCTTTTTATTGATAACTTACACTGCACTGTATCTTTTACTGTCCTGTTTTCTTTTTCTTTGTTTTTAGCTTTTAACCCTGACTGTAATTATATTTTATGTTGCTTTCAAATGTTTTTATTGTTTTTCCCTGTTGCTTTTATGTTTTGTGTAAAGCACTTTGAATTTCCTTGTCGTTGAAATGTGCTATACAAATAAACTTGCCTTGCCTTGCCTTGCCTAATAATAATAATAATAATAATAATAATAATAACTAGAACTGCGAGCAGTTGTAAACGGGGTCCAAGCCACCTGTCGCCAGTCGCCCCACGCCGCGAGCGGCGCTGAAGTCGATCCGGCCCGCCGACGTCCGCGTAAGGCCCCGAGTGAGGTCCCGACGGGCCGCTCGAACCGGTGCGAAATGCTGCGTGTTTGAAAATGCCATTGAAATGAATGGGCTTAGCGGCGGCGTTTGAGCTTCGATTACGGCGCCGCCTTTTGGCGAATCGCACCAAATCGCTCAGCTGTCATCGGGGCCCTCGGTGAAGAAGTGACCCAAATTTGGTGTCGATCGGAGCTGCGGTAGTGGAGATATAAAATGCATGCAAGTGAATGGGAGTTATTTCATATGTGATGAACAGCGCCACCGTTTGGCCGATTGGCACCAAATTTGACACAGGCCTTCGGAGGTCATGTCGCATAAGGTCCCCAAGTTTGGTGTTGATCGGCCATTCCAAACCTTGTGAAAAAGTGTGCTGGTTTGAAATCCCATTCATTTCAATGGGGCTTCTGACCGGATTTGAGCTTCGATTACAGCGCCACCTTTAGGCCGATCTGCACCAAATTTTTGTGGTATCATCAGGGCCCCATGGGTAACAATTGACCCAAATTTGGTGTCATTCGGACCTGCGGTTCTGGAGATATAAAATGAATGTATGTCAATGGGAAAAAATTTTTTGTCTTTAAGCTGCAATAACAGCGCCAACTATGGGCACATTAGGGTCCCCTTTGGTGCCTGGCATCAGGGGACGATGCTGAACAATTCGGCACTGGAATCATGTCAATGTGCCTTGTGGTTATGGAGGAACTAATTTTCTGGATTAAAGAGCGCCACCTAGGGGCCAGCTGCACCAAATTTTGCACAGGCCCTCAGGGGCCCATCCCAACTTAGTGGTCCAAGTTTGGTGTCGATCGGCCATTCCAAACTGAAGTTATGACCTTACTTCCTGTTAGTAGCGTTTTTCGAAACGTTTGTTAGCGTATAATCGCGCCATTGTTTGTCGGATCAAAATTTCCTCTGCAAACTTTGTAGAGCTCGGTCCAGAGATTATCCGTGCCAAGTTTCGTGGCGATCGTACTTGTGGGTTCGGAGGAGTTAAGTAAAATAGGTTTTTCAGTTTTCGCGATGTAGCTCACTAAAAGTTTAGGCGGAAATGGGCGTGGCCTATACCAGGAGATTCAGGTCGATCCCCCGAACGCGTGGATATAAGGTTTTGATATATTCCTTCAGTAGTCGAGAGGTCCAAGCCCAAACGCGTTGACCTTGCTTACAGCGCCCTAGCGGTAGAAGTTTGCGAATTTTGCGCCTGAGTTACGTGCAGTGAATGTGACCTACCCTGTGAGTTTCAAGCGTCCCTAGCATTTACGGGGTATGCTGCAGTATGAGTTTTATGCACGGAAGAAAAAAATAATAATAACTAGAACTGCGAGCAGTTGTAAACGGGGTCCAAGCCACCTGTCGCCAGTCGCCCCCCTCGCCCCGCGGAGGGCGCGTGAGTCGTCCCGGGCCCGCCATGATTAATTGTGCCATAATCACGGGCCCCAGAGCCAAGACGGGGCCTGTGGAGCAGAAAAGACCATAGTTGTAAATGAAAGTGGCTTGCGGTTATTGAGATCTGAAATGAATGTAAGTCAATGGGAATTTTTTTGGGTAACGCCAACTAGCGGCTAACTGCCCCAAATTTTGCACAGACCTTCGGGAGGTCATGTGGGATAAGGTCTCCAAGTTTGGTGTTGATCGGCCATTCCAAGCCTGAGATATGTTATACTTTGTGTTTTTAGCGTTTTCGCAAATATTTGTTAGCCTGTAATTCGGCCGTTTTTTGTCGGATCAAAATTCCCTCTACAAACTTTCTTCGGCTCGGTCCAGAGATGGTCTGTGCAAAGTTTCGTGTCTATCGGACTTGCGGCTTCGGAGGAGTTCATTAAAATAGGTTTTTGAGTTTTTGTGATATCGCAAAATGAAATCGTCATCGCACAGAGGCGTGTCCTATACCGTCGGAATCGTCAGAATCCCCCAAAAACGTAGACATAAGATTTATGAATGTGCGATGTAGTTTGCCGTAGTTATGAGGCAAAATGTGCTTTGGTTGAAATTCCCATTGAAATGAATGGGGCATTTGCGCTTAGATTACAGCGCCACCTTTAGGCCGAAGTTTACCAAATTTTTGTGGTGTCATCAGGGCCCCATCAGAAACAATTGACCCAAATTTGGTTAGAATCAGACTTGTGGTTATGGAGATATGAGATGAATGTAAGTCAATGGGAATTTTTTTGGGTAGCGCCAACTAGCGGCGAAATGAACCAAATTTTGCAGAGGCCTTCTAGGGGCAGGGCAGATAAGGTCCTCAAGTTTTGTGTTGATCGGCCTTTCCAAGCCAGAGTTATGTTATACTTCGTGTTTTTAGCGTTTTCGCAAATATTTGTTAGCCTGTAATTCGGCCTTTTTTGTCGAATCAAAATTCCCTCTACAAACTTTCTTCGGCTTGGTCCAGAGATGCTCTGTGCAAAGTTTGGTGTCGATCGGACTTGCGGCTTCGGAGGAGTTAATTAAAATAGGTTTTCCGGTTTAGCGATTTCGCAAAATGAAAACTTCTTTGCACAGAGGCGTGTCCTACACCATCGGAATCGGCAGCATCCCCAAACACGTAGACATAAGATTTATGAATGTGCGATGTAGTAGGCCGTAGTTATGAGGCAAAATGTGCTTTGGTTGAAATTCCCATTGAAATGAATGGGGCATTTGAGCTTCGATTGTAGCGCCACCTTTTGTCCGAACTGCACCAAATTTTTATGGTGTCATCAGGGGCCCATGGGTAACAATTGACCCAAATTTGGTGTCAATCGGATTTGTGGTTATGGAGATATAAAATGAATGTAAGTCAATGGGATTTTTTGAAATTTGAAATAACAGCGCCACCTATGGGCACATTAGGTTCCCCTTTGGTGCCTGGCATCAGGGGACCATGCTGAACAATTTGGCACTGGTTTCATGTCAATGTGACTTGTGGTTATAGAGGAACAAATTTTCTGAATTAAAGAGCGCCACCTAGGGGCGAGTTGCACCAAATTTTGCACAGGCCCTCAGGGGCCCATCCCAACTTAGTGGTCCAAGTTTGGTGTCGATCGGCCATTCCAAAGCGAAGATATGACCTCAGTTCCTGTTAATAGCGTTTTTTGCAAACGTTTGTTAGCGTATAATTGCGCCATTTTTGTCGGACCAAAATTCCCTCTACAAACTTTGTAGAGCTCGGTCCAGAGATTATCCGTGCCAAGTTTGGTGTCGATCGGACTTGCGGCTTCGGAGGAGTTAATTAAAATAGGTTTTTTCAGTTTTCGCGACGTAGCTCGAAAAAAAGTCTAGGCGGAAATGGGCGTGGCCTATACCAGGAGATTCAGCTGGATCCCCCGAACGCGTGGATATAAGGTTTTTGATATACGCCCTCATAGTCGAGAGTTCCAAGGCCAAACGCGTTGACCTTGCGTATAGCGCCCCCTAGTGGTAGAAGTGTACGAATTTTTGCGCCTGAGGTCATCGACAAAGACGTGACCTACCTTGTGAGTTTCGCGTCCCTAGCAGTTACGGGGTATGCTGCAGTATGCGTTTTGTTCAAGAAGAATAAAAATAATAAAAACGAGAACGAAAACAATAGGGTTCCCAGCCACTTGTGGTATGGGAACCGCTGTTGCCTGCAACGCGGGTTCCCAGCCACTCCGGCTTGGACCCCTAACTAGAACTCGCGAGCAGTTGTAAGCGGGGTCCAAGCCACCTGTCGCCAGTCGCCTCACGCTCGCTAGGCGTCGCGAAGTCGTCCCGGGCCCGCCATGATTAATTGTGCCATAATCACGGGCCCCAGAGCCAAGACGGGGCCTGTGGAGCAGAAAAGACCATATTTGTAAATGAAAGTGGCTTGCGGTTATGGAGATCTGAAATGAATGTAAGTCAATGGGAATTTTATTGGGTAGCGCCAACTAGCGGCGAAATGAACCAAATTTTGCAGAGGCCTTCTAGGGGGCAGGGCAGATAAGGTCCTCAAGTTTTGTGTTGATCGGCCTTTCCAAGCCAGAGTTATGTTATACTTTGTGTTTTACCGCTTTGCGAAATATTTGTTAGCCTGTAATTCGGCCTTTTTTTGTCGAATCAAAATTCCCTCTACAAACTTTCTTCGGCTTGGTCCAGAGATGCTCTGTGCAAAGTTTCGTGTCGATCGGACTTGCGGCTTCGGAGGAGTTAATTAAAATAGGTTTTCAAGTTTTCGCGATTTCGTAAAATGAAAACGTCATAGGACAGAGTCGTGTCGTATACCATCGGAATCGGCACCATCCCCCAAACACGTAGACATAAAGTTTATGAGTGTGTGATTTAGTAGGCCTCAGTTATGAGGTAAAATGTGCTTTGTTTGAACTTCCCATTGAAATGAATGGGGCATTTGAGCCTAGATTACAGCGCCACCGTTAGGCCGAACTGCACCAAATTTTTGTGGTATCATCAGGGCCCCATGGGGAACAATTGACCCAAATTTGGTGTCAATCGGACTTGCGGTTATGGAGATATAAAATGAATGTAAGTCAATGGGACGATTTTTTTCGTCTTTAATTTGCAATAGCAGCGCCACCTATGGGCACATTAGGGTCCCCTTTGGTGCCTGGCATCAGGGGACCAAGCCGAACAATTCGGCACTGGTTTCATGTCAATGTGACTTGTGGTTATAGAGGAACTAATTTTCTGGATTAAAGAGCGCCACCTAGGGGCCAGCTGCACCAAATTTTGCACAGGCCCTCAAGGGCCGAGCCCAACTAAGTGTTCCAAGTTTGGTGTCGATCGGCCATTCCAATCCGAAGTTATGACCTTACTTCCTGTTAGTAGCGTTTTTCGCAAATGTTTGTAAGCATATAATTGCGACAGTTTTTGTCGGATCAAAATTTCCTCTACAAACTTTGTAGAGCTTGGTCCAGAGATTATCCATGCCAAGTTTCGTGTCGATCGGACTTGCGGCTTCGGAGGAGTTAATTAAAATAGGTTTTTCAGTTTTCGCGATGTAGCTCGAAAAAAGTTTAGGCGGAAATGGGCGTGGCCTATACCATGAGATTCAGCTCGATCCCCCGAACGCGTGGATATAAGGTTTTTGATATATTCCTTCGTAGTCGAGAGGTCCAAGCCCAAACGCGTTGACTTTGCTTATAGCGCCCCCTAGAGGTAGAAGTGTGCGAATTTTTGCGCCTGAGTTACTTGCAGGGACTTGTACCTACCCTGTGAGTTACGCGTCCCTGGCATTTATGGGGTATGCTGCAGACTCGGAATTAGCGGCGGAAGAAAAAAAAAAATAATAACTAGAACTGGCGAAAGCAGTTGTAAACGGGGTCCAAGCCACCTGTCGCCAGTCAGCCCCAGCGCCAGCTGAGGTCGCAGTGAAGTCGCCCTGGCGCCCTGCCGACGTCCCGCGTGAGGCCCCCGAAGCTGAGGTCCCGACGGGCCAGCTCGAACCGAGTAGCAAGCTGCGTGTTTGAAAATGCCATTGAAATGAATGGGCTTAGCGACGGCGTTTGAGCTTCGATTACGGCGCCGCCTTTTGGCCGAATTCCACCAAGTCGCTCAGCTGTCATCAGGGCACCTTGGTGAAGAACTGACCGAAATTTGGTGTCAATGGGAGCTGCGGTAGTGGAGATATAAAATGCATGTAAGTGAATGGGATTTTTTTTGATATGTGATGAACAGCGCCACCGTTTCGCCGATTGGCACCAAATTAGACACAGGCCTTCGGGAAGTCCAGCCGCATAAGGTCACCAAGTTTAGTGCGGATCGGCCTTTCCAAGCCTGAGATATGTTATACTTCCTGTTTGTAGCGTTTTCGCAAAGATTTGTTAGCTTGTAATTCGGCCGTTTTAGGTCGGATCCAAATTCCGTCTACAAACTTTCTTCGGCTCGGTCCAGAGATGGTCTGTGCAAAGTTTCGTGTCGATTGGACTTGCGGCTTCGGAGGAGTTAATTAAAATAGGTTTTCCAGTTTTTGCGATTTCGCAAAATGAAATCGTCATCGCACAGAGGCGTGTAATATACCATAGGAATCGACAGAATGCCCCAAACACGTAGACATAAGATTTATGAATGTGCGATGTAGTTGGCCGTAGTTATGAGGCAAAATGTGCTTTGGTTGAAATTCCCATTGAAATGAATGGGGCATTTGAGCTTAGATTACAGCGCCACCGTTAGGCCGAATTGCACCAAATTTCTGTGGTGTCATCAGGGCCCCATGGGTAACAACTGACCCAAATTTGGTGTCAATCGGACTTACGGTTCTGGAGATATAAATTGCATGTAAGTCAATGGGAAAATTTTTTCGTCTTTAAGCTGCAATAACAGCGCCACCTATGGGCACATTAGGGTCCCCTTTGGTGCCTGGCATCAGGGGACCATGCTGAACAATTCGGCACTAGATTCATGTCAATGTGAGTTGTGGTTATGGAGGAACAAATTTTCTGGATTAAAGAGCGCCACCTAGGGGCAAGTCGCACCAAATTTTGCAGAGGCCCTCAGGGGCGTCCCTAATGAGTGGTCCAAATTTGGTGTCGATCGGCCATTGTAATCCGAAGTTATGAACTCACTTCCTGTTAGTAGCGTTTTCGCAAACGTTTGTTAGCGTATAATTGCGACATTTTTTGTGATATCAAAATTCCCTCTACAAACTTTGTAGAGCTCGGTCCAGAGATTATCTGTGCAAAGTTTCGTGTTGATCGGACTTGCGGCTTCGGAGGAGTTAATTAAAATAGGTTTTCAGTTTTCGCGACGTAGCTCGAAAAAGTTTAGGCGGAAATGGGCGTGGCCTATACCATGAGATTCAGCGTGATCCCCAGAACGCGTGGATATAAGGTTTTGATATACGCCTTCAGTAGTCGGGAGATCCAAGCCCAAACGCGTTGACCTTGCGTATAGCGCCCCTAGCGGTAGAAGTGTGCGGATTTTGCGCCTGAGGTACTCTTGGGGCTGTGAAGCTACGCTGACAGTTTCGCGTTTCTAGGAGTTACAGCGTACCGCTGCAGTATGCGTTTATGCACGGAAGAAAAAATAAAAAAATAAAAAATCTGAGCGAAAACAATAGGGTTCCCTGCCACCGTGGTATGGGAACCGCGTTACTGCAAACGCTGGTTCCCAGTCCACTTCGGGCTTGGACCCTAATAAAAATCTTAGCGAAAACAATAGGGTTCCAGCCACTTCGTGGTACTGGGAACCGCTGCTACTTGCAAAGCGGGTTCCCTGCCCACTCGGGCTTGGACCCCTAACTAGAACTGCGCAGCAGTTGTAAACGGGTCCAAGCCACCTGTCGCCAGTCGCCCTTCAGCCGCTGGAGGGCATGAAGTCGTCCCGGCCCACCGACGTCCCGCTGAAGGTCCCCGAAGTCAGGCCTCGAAAGGCCGCTCGAACCGGTGATGGCACGGCGTGTTTGAAAATGCCATTGAAATGAATGGGCTTAGCGACGGCGTTTGAGCTTCGACACGGCGCGCTTTTGGCCAAAACGCACCAAATCGCTCAGCTGTCATCAGGGCCCCTCGGTGAAGAAGTGACCCAAATTTGGTGTAAATCGGAGCTGCGGTACTGGAGATATAAAATGAATGTAAGTCAATGGGAATTTTTTTGGGTAGCGCCAACTAGTGGCTAACTGCACCAAATTTTGCACTGGCGTTCTAGGGGCAGGGGAGACAAGATCACCAAGTTTGGTGTTGATCGGCCACTCCTAACCTAAGATCTGCCATCACTTCCTTTTAGTAGCGTTTTTCGCAAACGTTTGTTAGCGTATCATTGCGACATTTTTAGTCAGATCAAAATTCTGTACACAAAATTTGTAGAGCTCGGTCCAGAGATTATCTGTGCCAAGTTTCGTGTTGATAGGACTTGTGGCTTCGGAGGAGATGATTTCAGCCGGCTTGTCAGTTTTTGCGATTTTGCGCGAAAAGGGTTAGGCGGAAATGGGCGTGGCCTACATCACGTGATTCAGCGCAATCCCCAAACGCGGAGACATAAGATTTATGAATGTGCGATGTAGTTGGCCTTAGTTATGAAGAAAAATGTACTTTGTTCTAAAATCCCATTGAAATGAATGGGGCATTTGAGCTTCGATTACAGCGCCACCTTTGGCCGAACTGCACCAAATTTTTGTGGCATCATCAGGGCCCCATGGGTAACAATTGACCAAAATTTGGTGTCAATCGGAGCTGCGGTAGTGGAGATATAAAATGAATGTAAGTCAATGGGATTTTTTTGGGTAGCGCCAACTAGCGGCTAACTGCACCAAATTTTGCACTGGCGTTGTATGGGGCAGGGGAGACAAGGTCACCAAGTTTGGTGTTGATCGGCCACTCCTAACCTGGGATCTGACATCACTTCCTTTTATTAGCGGTTTTCGCAAATATTTGTTAGCGTAAAATTGCGACATTTTTTGTCGTATCAAAATTCCCTCTACAAACTTTGTAGAGCTCGGTCCAGAGATTATCCGTGCCAAGTTTCAGTATCGATCGGACTTGGCGGCTTCGGAGGAGATGATTTCAACCGGCTTGTCAGTTTTGCGATTTTGCGCGAAAAAGGTAAGGCGGAAATGGGCGTGGCCTACATCACGTGATTCAGCTCAATCACCCGAACGAGTAGACATAAGATTTATGAATGTGCGATGTAGTTGGCCTTAGTTATGAAGAAAAATGTACTTTGTTTGAAAATCCCATTGAAATGAATGGGGCATTTGAGCTTCGATTACAGCGCCACCTTTGGCCGATCTGCACCAAATTGTTGTGGTATCATCAGGGCCCCATAGGTAACAATTGACCCAAATTTGGTGTCAATCGGATTTGTGGTTATGGAGATATAAATTGCATGTAAGTCAATGGGATTTTGAAAACATTTTTAATTTGCAATAACAGCGCCACCTATGGGCACATTAGGTTCCCCTTTGGTGCCTGGCATCAGGGGACCATGCTGAACAATTTGGCACTGGTTTCATGTCAATGTGACTTGTGGTTATAGAGGAACTAATTTTCTGGATTAAAGAGCGCCACCTAGGGGAGAGTTGCACCAAATTTTGCACAGGCCCTCAGGGGGCGTTACAAATTAGTGGTCCAAGTTTGGTGTGGATCGACCATTCCAATCCGAAGTTATGCCCTCACTTCCTGTTAGTAGCGTTTTCGCAAATATTTGTTAGCGTATAATTGCGACATTTTTAGTCGTATCAAAATTCCCTCTACAAAATTTGTAGAGCTCGGTCCAGAGATTATCCGTGCCAAGTTTCGTGTCGATCGGACTTGCGGCTTCGGAGGAGATGATTTTGGCCGGCTTGTCAGTTTTCGCGATGTAGCGAAAAAAAAGTCCAGGCGGAAATGGGCGTGGCCTATACCAGGAGATTCAGCACGATCCCCCGAACGCGTGGATATAAGGTTTTTGATATCCGCCTTCATAGTGGGGAGTTCCAAGCCCAAACGCATTGACCTTGCTTATAGCGCCCCCTAGCAGTAGAAGTGTGCGAATTTTTGCGCCTGAGGTCATTGACAAAGACGTGACCTACCTTGTGAGTTTCGAGTGTGTAGCACTTACGGTCTAGGCCGCAGTATCGGTTTTCTTCACGGAAGAATAATAATAAAAACCAGAACGATTACAATAGGGTTCCCAGCCACTTCGTGGTATGGGAACCGCGTTGACTTGCAATCGCGGGTTCCCAGCCCACTTCGGGCTTGGACCCCTAACTAGAACTGCGAGCAGTTGTAAACGGGGTCCAAGCCCCCCGGCGCCAGTCGCCCCCCCGGCCCCCGCGGAGGGCGCGCGAGTCGTCCCGGGTGCCCTGCCGACGTCCTGCGTAAGGCCCCCGAGTCAGGTCTCGACGGGCCACTCAGAACCGAGGCGAAACGCGACGTGTTTGAAAATGCCATTGAAATGAATGGGCTCCACGACGGCGTTTGAGCTTCGATTACTGCGCCACCTTCTGGCTGAATTGCACCAAATCGCTTAGCTGTCATCAGGGCCCCTTGGGGAAGAAGTGATCGAAATTTGGTGTCGATCGGAGCTGTGGTACTGGAGATATAAAATGCATGTAAGTGAATGGGAGTTTTTTTGATATATGATGAAGAGCGCCACCGTTTGGCAGATTGATACCAAATTAGACAGAGGCCTTCGGAGGTCATGTCGGATAAGGTCTCCAAGTTTGGTGTTGATCGGCCATTCCAAACCTTGTGAAAATGTGTGCTGGTTTGAAATCCCATTCATTTCAATGGGCTTTATGGCGGCATTTCAGCTTCGATTATAGCGCCACCTTTTGTCCGAATTGCACCACATTTATGTGGTATCATCAGGGGCCCATGGGTAACAATTGACCCAAATTTGGTGTGAATCGGACTTGCGGTTCTGGAGTTATAAAATTAATGTAAGTCAATGGGATTTTTTGGGGTAGCGCCAACTAGCGGCGAATTGCACGAAATTTTGCACAGCCCTTCAGGGGTGTCCTACATAAGATACTCAAGTTTGGTGTTGATCGGCCACTCCTAACCTGATATCTGACATCACTTCCTTTACTAGCGTTTTTTGCAAACGTTTGTTAGCGTATAATTGCGACATTTTTTGTCATATCAAAATTCTGTACACAAAATTTGTAGAGCTCGGTCCAGAGATTATCTGTGCCAAGTTTCGTGTCGATAGGACTTGCGGCTTCGGAGGAGATGATTTCAGCCGGCTTGTCAGTTTTGCCATTTTTCTCGAAAAGGCTTAAGCGGAAGTGGGCGTGGCCTACATCATGTGATTCAGCTCAATCCCCGAACGCGCAGACATAAGATTTATGAATGTGCGATGTAGTTGGCCTTAGTTATGAAGAAAAATGTACTTTATTTGAAAATCCCATTGAAATGAATGGGGCATTTGAGCTTCAATTACAGCGCCACCTTTTGGCCGAACTGCACCAAATTTTTCTGGTGTCATCAGGGCCGCATGGGTAACAATTGACCCAAATTTGGTGTCAATCGGATTTGTGGTTATGGAGATATAAAATGAATGTAAGTCAATGGGATTTTTGAAAACATTTTTAATTTGGAATAACAGCGCCACCTATGTGCACATTAGGGTCCCCTTTGGTGCCTGGCGTCAGGGGTCCATGCTGAACAATTCTGCAGTGGTTTCATGTCAATGTGACTTGTGGTTATAGAGGAACTAATTTTCTGAATTAAAGAGCGCCACCTAGGGGCGAGTTGCACCAAATTTTGCAGAGGCCCTCAGGGGGACGTCCCAAATGAATGGTCCAAATTTGGTGTGGATCGGCCATTCCAATCCGAAGTTATGCCCTCACTTCCTGTTAGTAGCGTTTTCGCAAATATTTGTTAGCGTATAATTGCGACATTTTTTGTCATATCAAAATTCTGTACACAAAATTTGTAGAGCTCGGTCCAGAGATTATCCGTGCCAAGTTTCGTGTCGATCGGACTTGCGGCTTCGGAGGAGATGATTTTAGCCGGCTCTTCAGTTTTTTGCGATGTAGCTCGAAAAAAGTTTAGGCGGAAATGGGCGTGGCCTATACCAAGAGATTCAGCTGGATCCCCGAACGCGTGGATATAAGGTTTTGATATCCGCCTTCGTAGTCGGGAGATCCAAGCCCAAACGCGTTGACCTCGCTTATAGCGCCCCTAGCGGTAGAAGTGTGCGGATTTTGCGCCTGAGTTACGTGCAGTGAATGTGACCTACCCTGTGAGTTTCAGCGTCCCTAGCATTTACGGGGTATGCTGCAGTATGCGTTTTATGCACGGAAGAATAAGAATAATAAAAATCTTAGCGAAAACAATAGGGTTCCCAGCCACTTCGTGGTATGGGAACCGCGTTGCCTTGCAAACGCGGGTTCCCAGCCCACTTCGGGCTTGGACCCCTAATAAAAACCCTAACGATTCCAATAGGGTTCCCAGCCACTTCGTGGTATGGGAACCGCTGATGCTACTGATCGCGGGTTCCATGCCCACTCGGCTTGGACCCCTGCGAGCAGTTAAACGGGTCCAAGCCACCTGTCGCCAGTCGCCCACTGCTGAGGCGCTGCGAAGTCGTCCGGCGCTCCGACGTCCGCGTGAGGTACCGAGCGAGGTCTCGACGGGTCAGCTCGAGCAGGCAAACGCGCGCGTTTGAAAATGGCATTGAAACGAATGTGCTTAGCGACGGCGTTTGAGCTTCGATACGGCGGCGCTTTTGGCGAATCGCACCAAATCGCTCAGCTGTCATCGGGGCCCCTCGGTGAAGAAGTGACCCAAATTTGGTGTCGATCGGAGCTGCGGTAGTGGAGATATAAAATGCATGTAAGTCAATGGGAGTTATTTGATTTATGATGAACAGCGCCACCGTTTGGCCGATTGGCACCAAATTTGACACAGGCCTTCGGGAAGTCCAGCCGCATAAGGTCCCCAAGTTTGGTGTTGATCGGGCATTCCGAACCTTATCAAAATGTGTGCTGGTTTGAAATCCCATTCATTTCAATGGGGCTTCTGACCGGCTTTGAGCTTCGATTACAGCGGCAGCTTTTGGCCGATCTGCACCAAATGTTTGTGGTATCATCAGGGCCCCTCGGTGAAGAAGTGACCCAAATTTGGTGTCGATCGCAGCTGCGGTAGTGGAGATATAAAATGCATGTAAGTGAATGGGGTTTTTTTTAATATATGATGAACAGCGCCACCGTTTGGCCGATTGACACCAAATTTGACACAGGCCTTCGGGAAGTCCAGCCGCATAAGGTCCCCAAGTTTGGTGTTGATCGGGCATTTCAAACCTTGTTAAAATGTGTGCTGGTTTGAAATCCCATTCATTTCAATGGGGCTTCTGACCGGCTTTGAGCTTCGATTACAGCGCCACCTTTAGTCCGATCTGCACCAAATGTTTGTGGTATCATCAGGGCCCCATGGGGAACAATTGACCCAAATTTGGTGTCAATCGGACTTGTGGTTATGGAGATATAAATTGCATGTAAGTCAATGGGATGAATTTTTCGTCTTTAAGCTGCAATAAAAGCGCCACCTATGGGCACATTAGGGTCCCCTTTGGTGCCTGGCATCAGGGGACCATGCTGAACAATTCGGCACTAGATTCATGTCAATGTGAGTTGTGGTTATGGAGGAACAAATTTTCTGGATTAAAGAGCGCCACCTAGGGGCAAGTCGCACCAAATTTTGCAGAGGCCCTCAGGGGCGTCCCTAATGAGTGGTCCAAATTTGGTGTCGATCGGCCATTGTAATCCGAAGTTATGACCTCACTTCCTGTTAGTAGCGTTTTTTTGCAAACGTTTGTTAGCGTATAATTGCGACATTTTTTGTGATATCAAAATTCCCTCTACAAACTTTGTAGAGCTCGGTCCAGAGATTATCTGTGCAAAGTTTCGTGTCGATCGGACTTGCGGCTTCGGAGGAGTTAATTAAAATAGGTTTTCAGTTTTCGCGACGTAGCTCGAAAAAAGTTTAGGCGGAAATGGGCGTGGCCTATACCAGGAGATTCAGCTCGATCCCCGAACGCGTGGATATAAGGTTTTTGATATACTCCTTCGTAGTCGAGAGGTCCAAGCCCAAACGCGTTGACCTTGCCTATAGCGCCCCCTAGCGGTAGAAGTTGCGAATTTTTGCGACTGAGGTACTCTTGAGGCTGCCGAACCTAACTTGTGAGTTTCGCGTCCCTAGCATTTACAGGGTATGCTGCAGTATGAGTTTTATGCACGGAAGAATAAAAATAATAATAACTAGAACTGCGAGCAGTTGTAAACGGGGTCCAAGCCACCTGTCGCCAGTCGTCCCCCTCACCCCGCGGAGGGCACGCGAGTCGTCCCGGGCTCGCCATGATTAATTGTGCCATAATCAACGGGTCCCCGACACAGGCAAGGCCCGTGGAGCAGAAAAGACCATAGTTGTAAATGAACCTTGCTTGCGGTTATGGAGATCTGAAATGGATCTAAGTCTATGGGAGTATTTATTGATTTCAAAGTAATAGCGTCACCTAGAGGCTGACACAAAATTTCGCACAGGCCCTCAGGAGGGTGTGACAGATGATGTCAAATTACTGCATGTGCATTCTAAATAGTTCATACACACAACTGTGAGCCCACTTATCTTTGTTATGATAGATGGAGACAGCTGTTTAAGAGTTTCCCATAGTCGCATGTTCCAACAGTGGAAAGAGAAGGAGAACAGTAGATTATACACTGCTTGTCTATGTTGATTGAAATGTCTGGTAGCGAAATGTACTTAAATGTGTAACTATGTCTGCCTTTGCGTGGGTTTCCTCAACTTAAATTTATTATTTTTTGTAAAAGGTGTTTGCCATCTAACACAAATGTTTCATTTTGGAAATGCTAAGTAAGGCTGAGAGGCTGTGGCTACAGTTAGCTGAAGTCAGGTTTTATTAATCAATGCACATGCATGCATGTTATTTTTCATCAGAGCTCCAGTGAGTGTAATGGTAACAGGACAGCCCAAGATATACAGAAGGGGGGCAACACACATCGCCTCAACCATGACAGTCACTGGTAGTTCTGATATATGTCTGCAAAAAATATAATTCAATACTAACATTTATTTTCATATCTTGTAAAGAAAAGTGGGTTATATCAGTCTGCTATGTTTCAAGTGAATGTAGAAAAGATAAAGAGAAAACATTTAGTACACTGAATACAATGTGGAAAAAACAAGACATTCTAAGTATTACTTAGATTCTAATAAAATAATGTCTTGCTTGGATGTCTTATTTCATATTGTGAGCACTGTATATTAAATAACTGCAAACTAATAAGTAGTAGTTGAATACTGAACTAAATATAAAGTCTCAATTTTAGTTTTTATTCATTTTTATTATTTTTTCTGATAATAGTTTAAACATAAAAAATTATATAATTCAATGCAGTTCACTTTTAAATGTTACAGTTTGTCAAACAGCTGTAAAGTTTGTTTAAGTAATTCAAATCTAATTGTTTTCCTGTGGTTTTTGTGACCGGACCACGAAATGTAGTATTTTACAGCCGGGGGTGTGCATCAGACGCTGTTTTTCAGCCTGATCTTGGTAAAAAGCCAAGGAAATCACACATAAGTTCATTTGTCAGCTAAAATATTAATACAGAGGCATTTTTTCATTTGATATTAATGTTTTTATTCACGATGTGTATTTTTTGAATCAAGCAAACTCCCCCGTCTCCCGTGATGGTTCAGTCCATTTTCAAACGTAAACGCGGTGTGTGTCAGTTTCTCCCTTGTGGTTACGAGATACTGGAGTGAGAGGACGTGTTCGAGCCACTCTCTGTTTGCGATTGAAAGACTTTTCTGGCTTTTAATAGCAACACAGGATATCACTACAGCCTTTTGACTCTACTTTGAGGACGTTTCTTCGACTTTTAAGGTAAGCTAAGCTTCAGCACATGTCAAGTTTCTCTTACTGTGGTTCCTGTGCTAAAGTGTTAGCTGTTACTGTCCGGCCTAGCTAGCCAGCTACTACCAGCTGCTTCTTCGTCGTCGCCCCCCCCGCACCCGCGCCCCCGCGCCGCCGGTAATCAGTGTGTGTGTCGCTGAGTTTGTTATTTATTAGTGTTTTATGTTATTGTGCTTCCTGTGCTAATGTGCTAGCTCTTACTGTCCGGCTTAGCAAGCCAGCTAGTACCAGCTGCGTCGTCGACCGCCCCCCCCCCATGTATGTGTGTATAGTTATGTAATGAGATGCGTCATGCGCTGAGTTTGCTGTTTTTTAAAGTGGTTTTGATGTGCTAATGTCTGTGAGCTTTGCTGCCTTTAAGCTCTATGGTGTAGCTGGCCAGCTAGTGATTGAAAATAATGTCTAATTTTTTGTGCACATATGTTGTGGTGTGTTTGTCACTGTATGTCTGGACTGCTTTGTTTGTTTTTTTTGGCTTTAATCAAAATTGTAGTGGTGTTGCTATTGTGGAGTAACATGTATGTGTGTATAGTTATGTAATGAGATGCGTGCGTGCTGAGTTTGCTGTTTTTTAAAGTGGTTTTGATGTGCTAATGTCTGTTAGGTTTTACTGCCTTTAAGCTGTAGGGTGTAGGTCGCCTCGCCCCGCCCCAGTGTGTGTGTGTGCGTGCGCTGAGTTTGTATTTTAAAGGCTAATGTCTGTTAGGTTTTACTGCCTTTAAGCTCTATGGTGTAGCTGGCCAGCTAGTGATTGAAAATAATGTCTAATTTTTGTGCACATGTGTTGTGGTGTGAGTGTTTTCACTGTATGTCTGGACTGCTTTGTTTGTTTTTTTGGCTTTAATCAAAATTGTAGTGGTGTTGCTATTGTGGAGTAACATGTATGTGTGTATAGTTATGTAATGAGATGCGCGTGCGCTGAGTTTGCTGTTTTTTAAAGTGGTTTTGATGTGCTAATGTCTGTTAGGTTTTACTGCCTTTAAGCTCTATGGTGTAGCTGGCCAGCTAGTGATTGAAAATAATGTCTAATTTTGTGCACATATGTTGTGGTGTGTTTGTCACTGTATGTCTGGACTGCTTTGTTTTGTTTTGGCTTTAATCAAAATTGTAGTGGTGTTGCTATTGTGGAGTAACATGTATGTGTGTATAGTTATGTAATGAGATGCGTGCGTGCTGAGTTTGCTGTTTTTTAAAGTGGTTTTGATGTGCTAATGTCTGTTAGGTTTTACTGCCTTTAAGCTGTAGGGTGTAGGTCGCCTCGCCCCGGCCCAGTGTGTGTGTGTGTGTGCGCTGAGTTTGTATTTTAAAGGCTAATGTCTGTGAGCTTTTGCTGCCTTTAAGCTCTATGGTGTAGCTGGCCAGCTAGTGATTGAAAATAATGTCTAATTTTTGTGCACATATGTTGTGGTGTGTTTGTCACTGTATGTCTGGACTGCTTTGTTTGTTTTTTTGGCTTTAATCAAAATTGTAGTGGTGTTGCTATTGTGGAGTAACATGTATGTGTGTATAGTTATGTAATGAGATGCGTGCGTGCTGAGTTTGCTGTTTTTTAAAGTGGTTTTGATGTGCTAATGTCTGTTAGGTTTTACTGCCTTTAAGCTGTAGGGTGTAGGTCGCCTCGCCCCGGCCCAGTGTGTGTGTGTGCGTGCGCTGAGTTTGTATTTTAAAGGCTAATGTCTGTGAGCTTTTGCTGCCTTTAAGCTCTATGGTGTAGCTGGCCAGCTAGTGATTGAAAATAATGTCTAATTTTTGTGCACATATGTTGTGGTGTGTTTGTCACTGTATGTCTGGACTGCTTTGTTTGTTTTTTGGCTTTAATCAAAATTGTAGTGGTGTTGCTATTGTGGAGTAACATGTATGTGTGTATAGTTATGTAATGAGATGCGTGCGTGCTGAGTTTGCTGTTTTTAAAGTGGTTTTGATGTGCTAATGTCTGTTAGGTTTTACTGCCTTTAAGCTCTATGGTGTAGCTGGCCAGCTAGTGATTGAAAATAATGTCTAATTTTTGTGCACATGTGTTGTGGTGTGAGTGTTTTTCACTGTATGTCTGGACTGCTTTGTTTGTTTTTTTAGCTTTAATCAAAATTGTAGTGGTGTTGCTATTGTGGAGTAACATGTATGTGTGTATAGTTATGTAATGAGATGCGTGCGTGCTGAGTTTGCTGTTTTTTAAAGTGGTTTTGATGTGCTAATGTCTGTTAGGTTTTACTGCCTTTAAGCTCTATGGTGTAGCTGGCCAGCTAGTGATTGAAAATAATGTCTAATTTTTGTGCACATGTGTTGTGGTGTGAGTGTTTTTCACTGTATGTCTGGACTGCTTTGTTTGTTTTTTTGGCTTTAATCAAAATTGTAGTGGTGTTGCTATTGTGGAGTAACATGTATGTGTGTATAGTTATGTAATGAGATGCGTCTTGGCGCTGAGTTTGCTGTTTTTTAAAGTGGTTTTGATGTGCTAATGTCTGTTAGGTTTTACTGCCTTTAAGCTGTAGGGTGTAGGTCGCCTCGCCCCGGCCCAGTGTGTGTGTGTGAGTGCGCTGAGTTTGTATATTAAAGGCTAATGTCTGTGAGCTTTTGCTGCCTTTAAGCTCTATGGTGTAGCTGGCCAGCTAGTGATTGAAAATAATGTCTAATTTTTGTGCACATATGTTGTGGTGTGTTTGTCACTGTATGTCTGGACTGCTTTGTTTGTTTTTTTGGCTTTAATCAAAATTGTAGTGGTGTTGCTATTGTGGAGTAACATGTATGTGTGTATAGTTATGTATTGAGAATAAGAAAAGGTTACTATCTGTTACATGTCGTGTAACATTACTTCTAAAAGTAATGTAAGTTATAGATATTAATGTAAACAGTGTGTTAAAACACTGAATATTTCATGGAATTTTTCCCACTTTAACTTTGATTTGTTTTTTTTATAATTAATAAATATGTAATTGCACAAGTATTGTAGGTTAAACCTGTCTTGATGTCTTGTATTGTTGGCTGTGAACAATTATTCAATTCAGTATTATTTATAGAGTGCAAAATCACAACAATAATTATCTGATAGCGCTTTTCATAAAAGAGCAGGTGTAGACTGTTGTCTGTGATATAACAAAATATCTGTACCATGTTTATTCACTCTGTACCAACATTATGTTTAATGTGTGTGTGTAGATTGTCTTTCCTCTCTCTCCCTCCCTGCTTGAGGTTCTGCTTCTTAAAGGAACTTTTTCCTTGCCTCTGTAAGGAAAAAGTTCGTAGTGGTTCGTAGTGGTTCACAGGTCTTGGCTAAATGTTTGGCGTCTTTTTACTGTCATGTTAACATTGCTTGGTTTGTTTATTGTTGTGGCCTTGATCAGAACTGCTGCCTGTTAGAGTGCTGTTATTTCAGACTTGTGGGGTAACATACGTGTGTGCATCTCCACCTGTTTTTCACTCATTTTCCTGCATGTCCATCTGTGTGTCTGCTAGTTTAACATTATATTAGGTTCCTGGCTTGTGTAATCTTAGCTAATGTATCATTACTAGATAAATTCAGTTTCAGTATTTTAACTACTTGTATTTTAAGTATTGATACTTTGTAATTGTCTAGTCTGTTTTATGCTTCTTGTGACATCATCATTAATCATTTTCTGTTTTTCTTTTAAGATGCCTCGCGGGAAGTACCACCGTCAGCTCCCAGGCTCTTAAACGCAGGTTGGCGAACCCAGTTGAGGTGGGATTTCGCCAGGAGCCCTCCCCTGACTTTGTTGGACGTAAGTGGCCAATAGATTTATTTATTATGTTTTCCTCTTTTTTTTTTCTTTTTTTTATTGGTGAATGTGTGTGGCATGATACCAATTGAGCATATAACTGGGTTCACATAATTCATGATTTTTCTAAATCATTAAGTTTATTTTTTTCTGTGTCATAAACAGGGAAGGGCACTGGTTTTCGCCACCGTGTCCGGGAATGGCAAGTTTCTCCACACACAAACCGGCAGCACAAACTTGTCATTCCTGCCGTACCTGCCGGGAACAAGGTAAAATAATGTTTAGTTTGTACATCAGTTCCTTGCTCAGGGTAAGAATTTGTAATTGTGTTTCTAACATCTTTTCTTTTTCACAGTTTGTTCTTGTGGTTGGAGCCAGTCATCTGCGTGCCTTTGCAGATGACATTGTTTCCCTTCCACGAGGAACCTTGTCCTTCGGGATCATGTCTACGCCTGGGGCATGCGCAGCTCAGCTGAGGACCGAGTTAGTGCAAGCTAGCCTTCCTCGTGCTCCTGACGCTGTCTGTGTCATGGCCCCCAGCAACAACCTCACCGCTGAGCCGGACCCCTTGCGAGGCAGGTCACGATTTTCACGGCCTCCTCCGTAGTGCCTCTGCACTCTGCAGTGATGTAGGTCCATTTTATATATTCTTCTCACTATAATGTTTCTTACTATAGTTGTTATTAATGTGGTGTTGTGATTAACAAACAACTGTTGATCTGTGTAGGTGTACGTGTTGGACTTTGTTCCCCGCTTGACGGTGTCGCCTGACGTGCAGGAGGCGTACCGTCGTGAGCTCCACCGGGTGGCAGCAAGTATGGGTAAGTGTGAAAATAATTTTAGTAAGGGAAATAAATGATCGTGTTTTTAGGAAATACAGCCATGTTTTGATTTTCTTCATCTCTGTTTTTCTGTATTCTAAGGTGTGAAATACTACTCTACTGCTGACCATTTCCCCCTGCACGATTTGGCCCTGTGGAGCAAAGATGGCGTAAGTACAAGCAGGAAAAAGGGGAGGAAAGTGTGAAGTCAAGTTCTGTGTTTCCATTCATAATATCATGTTGACGATGACATTTTTTGTCGTTGTTGTTTCAGATCCACTTGAGCGACGACAAGGGCATGCTTGTCCTCGCTGACCTGCTGTGGACCGTGTCGTTCGAGCACGTGCAGATGTCAGCGGCTACCGAGCCGGAGCCGGCTGCTCTGCCTGCTCGTCGAGCGGTCCCAGCTCTTCCCCGGGTCCGGCCGCGTGTGGTTGTGTGTGAGGAGGACCGTCTCCCTCGCCACACCAAACCTACGCCAGATGATGATGGCTTTCTGCCTGTGGCGAGCAGGAAGGTAAGATGTGTCCGCTGAAATTCCACTGACACTTTCTTTCTGTTGTGATCATTAATTAATATTTTCTAACACAAAATATTTGTCTTTTTTTTATATGCAGAGGAAGGCATCAGGGGCGCTTCCTCTGGTGTTTTCGAGAGGACGGCACATGAGCAGGTTTGTTTTGTCTTGTCATTTTATATTGAGAGATGCATTTAGACAATGAATATTTTAATTTATACTGTTTGTGTTTATTTTACAGGCTCCGATAAAGCTTAGGTCCTGCTTCATCCCACTGAACCCGATACGTTTCAGTGAGTCCATGCTGGCTAGCATGGACGCGGTCGTGCCGTCCGATCTTCCTGCTCCTGAGAGTCCTCCGGCTCCACCAGCCAAGGTAATTTATATGCAGATTTAATGTTTGATTTCCTGCTTTCTGAAACATGAAAATAACTGAGAGGTTGTAATGTAAGATCGAGGTATGTAACAAATATAATTGCTTAATTGTTTTATTTATGGATGTTTTCTCTCTTTACTTTAGAGGGCCCTTGCGGGACCTCGGGCACCCATGAAGTTGCCTCACAGCGGAGACCTGCAAAGCGCCAGGTTTGTATTAATTTTCTAAAATATTTCATTTCAACCTGTTGTCCAGTATCCAGTTATTGTCATAATATAAAACAAGGTACTCATTAGCTTATGCATGTCATTGTTTTATTTTTTAAGGTCGAGGCAACTGCCAGCATTGTGCAGGTGTGTCCCTTGCCCACACCTGCAACACCCACCCTGCTACACCCACCCCTGTGGCTGCAGAGGGAGGAGGTTAGTGAGTATTATGTGCCTAATTATATAAAATGGTTTAAGGTAAATGTAAACACAGTTGTTTCCAATGTACCTAAATAGCTTTTTTCCCCCTTTTTCTTGTGTTCAGGAGTCAGCACCCACCCCTCCCCCGGCTGCTGCCCCACCTCCTGCCCCACCTCCTGCGCCAGAGGACCAGGTGGATATTTCTGTGAAATGTCATTTTTATTGTGTCCACTAAGGGAAAACCATGATGTGGTGCACAGTTTAGTTTCATTGTGTGTAAAGGGTTGTGGTTTTCCCCTCCTAGGTTCAGGAGCCGGCACCCCCCCTGGTGACCGAGGTGCCAGAGCTGTCCACTGCCCAACCCACTGATGTGCGTGAGGACCAGGTTTGTTTTTCTGATACAGTTCTACTGTAATTGCTTGAAACTGCATGAGCTCTGAAATCTTTTTTTACTGTGTTGCAAGGGTTGATATTTATACACAACTCACTGATGTTTTAAATATAATTTTGTGTGCAGTCATCAACTATAGTTTTGCAGAACTATAATGAAACAACAAATGTTTTCACTTTTTGAAAGTGTTCACACTGAAATGTTTGCACATTTTATTGGTTAGTGTTTAAATACAAAAATGAGTAATAAGTATGTTTAATTTGTTTCCAGCACCCCTGTGACGGCAAGGGAGATCCTGCTCCTACTCTGATCCGTGGTCCTCCTCTTCCTGCTGCTACTGCTGGACCCTCTACAGGTCACGTGAGCAATTCTAGTGTCCTGTCTTTTGTTAGAGGGTCATTTCATCAGGGTGATGAATTGTTTGGCAGCAACAGAGGCAAACAGTGTGGTCCAAATTGTATTTCAGCCATGATGAGACATCTTAAAAAGAGCTTGCTGACATGGGATGAAGACGATTTAGATCATATCTTGTTAGAGGGGAATTCCATCTACACTTACATGTTACAGCAGGGGATGGTCAGTGCTGCTGAGGGCAGTGGTTATATTTTTGTTAATGAACTGCCAACAGAGTATGACCTAAAAAACCAAAAATTTAAGATGGAGTACTTAGACACATTGACAGGAATAATTGGCTTTGATGCTTACGATCAGGATGTAGAGCAACACGTGATGTCTTTGGATGTAGCTTTTCAGACCGCGCTAATCCAGGCAGATGCGTGTCTGCTAAATATTAGAAATAACATCTGTGCCGTCTTTAAAGTAGATCTGACCGATTCAGGAGATGCATTCAGGTTCGCCGTGTTTGACCCACATCGCGGCGTAACAGTGGCGGTGGTGTGGATGCTGATGGAACAAGCATGCTGGCTCATTACACTAATTTAGAGTCGTTGCACAAACATATCGGTAATCTTGTAAACCGTTGTATGGCGATGATCCCACTGCCAAATTATTTGAAGTAACTCCCGTTAAAGTTTCTGTGGTTAGCGTCCCGAGTTGTCCTGAAACTGCATTTGAACATACTGACCTAATGCAGCTTAGTGGAGACTGTGCTGACACATGTGCAGACACAGTCTCTGCATCAGTTGATATGGATCAAATGCCAGTGGATGGAGCCTGCGTTGATTTAACAGCACAGATAGTTGTAGATATTAGTAATACAGCAGTGTGTGATGGTAATACTGAGACTACAGCAGAAGTTAGTGTAGTCTCAGAACAGACTGCGTCCAGTGTTTCATTTAGAGGTTTAACTTTAGCAGATAAGCGCGCTATTTGTATGAAACTTAATATCGTGCCCAGTTTAGATACTAAGGATGTTGTTGTTCCAAACTTGGACATTGAGCAGCCTAAACCGTGTAAAACCACAAATATTGTGTCCGATGGAAGTTGCTTCTTCCGGGCTCTGAGTCATGTGTTCAGTGGCACCCAGGACTATCATAAAGCCATTCGGAGAGCTGTAGTTAAACAAATAGAAGATAACGCTAGTATATACCAAAATATTATTAGAAACGATTTTTCATCCGTGCCTCAGTATGTCAGAGAGTCCAAAATTAAGTATGTTAACACTTGGGCTACTGAGGTAGAAATTCATGCCGCAGCTGATTTGTTTGGTGTCGATATTTACACTTATAGTAAAGAAAAGTGGCCAAAGTTTGCGTCAAACAGTCAGCAAAGACTCAGCAAAGGGGTTTATCTACAACACTGTAATCAGTGTCATTATGAACCCATAGAGTGTGTCAAAGATTCAGCTTCTCAGAAATGTGTTAGTTTAATTACATTTAGTGAAATAAATCACATAAATCCAGAAGCTGTTCTATCACGTAAGGATACGCAGAAGAGAAAAGAAAGACAACAATACAGTGATAACTTACAATTCAGACAAACAAAAAAGATGAAAGCACATGACAAATATATTAAAGATAGAGAGAAAGGTGTTAATAAATATAAAAGTGATGCTTCATATAGAGTCAGGCTGATAGAGAGTGGCAAACATAAATATGCAACTGATGATCAATACAGAGAAAACTTAAAACAAATCAGTATCCAAAAGTACGCTAAAAATTCTGAATTCAAAGAGAAAGTTAAAGAAAGCAGTATAGAAAGATATGCAAAAAATTCTGAAATCAAAGAGAAAGTTAAGAAAAGCAGTAAAGAAAAATATGCAAACAATTCTAAATTCAGAGAAAATGTTAAGAAGATGAGTGTAGAGAGGTACGCTAAAGATGCTGATCATCGTGATCATGTAATTGATTATAATCTTAAAAGTATCAAGCTGACCCAGTTTATGCGTCATCGATTAAGGAGGCGAACTTCGACAAAAAGAGATGGATGCAACACTGGAAAGGCAAAACATGGATGTAATAATCAGGCAGTTCCAAGAAAGCGTAAAACATGGTCCAGAATATGTTTGTTCTGTTTGTCATAGATTACTCTTTGAGAAACAAGTACTTCGTTGTAAAGAGAACAATATGGCAAAAATGATTCAGTAGTTGCTGAAGTAGCTAATAAATGCATCACTACGACTTATCTTCACACATGTGGAGATAAATGTGATCAAATTGTTTCTTAAAACAGTCACCTGCTGCTAAATCATGGATTTGTCACACTTGTCATAGGACAATCCTTAAAGGCAAAGTACCAGCAATCAGTGTAGCAAACAATTTACATCTTGATCCAATTCCAAAGGCCCTCCATCTGGAGTCTTTGGAACAACATTTGATTGCCTTAAATATTCCTTTTATGAAGTTATTGGCTTTACCTAAGGGAGGACAAAATGGTGTCCATGGGCGGTCACCTGCGTCCCATCAAACTGTAATGCACTTACTAACATTCTACCTAGGTTAGAAAATCAGTCTCTCATCCTTAGCGTTAAGTTAAAGCGAAAACTAACTTACAAAGGACATTACAAGTTTCAATTTGTTGATACACAAAAACTTCTGAATGCACTTCAGTTGTTAAAACGCATAAATAAATGGTATAAAGATGTAGAGATAGATTTTGAATGGGCAAATCCAGTATGATAAGAGGGACGATGATCAAAGTGAGAGCAAATCCCAAAATGAAACATCGTCAGTGATGTACCTGCAGAAACCGATAAACCGGAAGAGTCAGATGAAAACATGGATGAACACATCAATGATGCACAGCAGCATGGGATGTATTTAGATACATGTATGCAACCTGTAGATATTGGACAAGAAATTCTCGATCAGCACTTTGACAGCGTTTTTTCAGTAGCTCCAGCAGAAGGAAACAGTCCTGTGCGACTACTGACAGACGCTGGCAACGAGGCTAAGTGTTTCCCTGTACTTTTTCCAAGAGGCACAGGAACGTTCCATGATGGCAGAGAAGTAAAGCTCACATTGAGTAAATATTTGAATCAAAGAATCCTCAATGCAGATACTAGATTTGCCCGCAATTTGGAATACATATTTTATGGCCAATATGCATCTGAGGTGGAGCAAGTGATGTCTAATGCATCAATTGCTCTGAGAAAAGGCCATCATGGAGGGGAAAACACCCAAATTACTTCATCCATGCTTTCAGACTCTGACTTCGTTAAGAAACTTTGTAATAATGATATAGGCTATAAATTCCTCAAACCTATTAGAGGTACACCTGCATTCTGGCAGGGAGTACAAAAGACTTATTTGCGATGTTACGGCAGCTGGGAATTCCCACATGGTTCTGTTCCTTTTCAGTCAGCCGATTTACGCTGGACAGAACTCATGGACATCTTTCTAAAAGCTGAAAATTATAAAGGCAATGTAAAGGATCTGGACTGGGCACAAAAATGCAGTTTGTTAAAAAAATAATCCGGTGACAGCAGCTAGGATGTTTGATCAAAGATTTCATTGTTTGTTAAAAGATGTCATTTTGTCTCCTGCTCAGCCGATAGGAAAAGTAGTCGACTACTTTTACAGAGTAGAGTTCCAACAGCGTGGATCACCTCACACACACTGTCTGTTCTGGGTGGAGGGCCTTACCGACATTTGCCAGAAATACAGATGATGAAATTATTGGTTTTATTGACAACTTACGTTACCTGCAGCCTTCCCCAGAAAGTGATGACATGTGTGAGGTTGTTTCCAGTGTGCAGCAGCACAGCAAAAAACATTCTAAAAGTTGTAAAAAGAAAGGAACAACATGTAGGTTTAATTTCCCGCGACCACCAACTAACGAATCTTTCCTTACTCGTACCAAAATAGAGCAGGAGCAGAATGAAACAGATGAAAATAGAATCGCACTGGCAAAACAAATTATGACTAAAGTAAAAGAATGTAGTTCCCAAACAGACTCAGCATTTGATAGCGTAGATGAGCTTTACAGTACCTTGGGCATTAATCAGGAAATCTTTAAAAAAGCTTACCAGTCAGCTGTAAATAAAAACACAGTCGTTTTAAAACGAAACACATCTGATGTGTGGATAAACCCGTATAACAAAGACCTTTTGCGTGCGTGGAATGCCAATATGGACATTCAGTTTGTCTGTGATCCATGGGCATGTATTAAATACATAATCTCTTACATCTCAAAAGACGAACGAGAGAAGGGACTGATGTTAAAGCAGCGCAGAAAATGAGATTAAAAGCGGCGGTAATGTAGATGCAAAACAGGCACTTAATAAGTTAGGAAGCGTGTTTCTTCATAACAGAGAAGTTTCTGCTCAAGAGAGTGTTTATCGTGTCACGAATATGAGACTGAAGGAATGTTCCAGAAAGGTCACCTTTGTTCCTACTGGGGACAATGTTGTGAGAATGAGCCTTCCTCTCAGTCTCATTCAAAAGAGAGCAGAAAGTGAAGAAACTGACTCCGACAAACTTTGGATGAGAAACATTACAGATCGCTACAAAAATAGGCCACAAAGCAATGAATTTAAAGACATGTGTATAGCATCCTTTGCTTCAGAATACAGAGTTGCTGCCAAAATGAGAACAAAAGCAACATGGTTCAACTGGGCAACAACTGTGGCTTTGTTAAAAGAGAACCAGGACAAATGCAGCTGTTGTAAGGTGCAGCTCGCTTTTCACCCACACAGTACCCTGAAAAGCACTACCAAAGCTTGCTGCAGCTTTTCTTACCTTATTATTCAGATGATCAGCTGAAGCCCTCCAAATTCAGTAGCTTTGAGGAGTTTTATAAATCTGGCTACATTAAGAACAGCTCTAATGAGGTTCAATCAGTCAAAGATGTTGTTGACTTCAACAGATCAAAATTTGAAATAGATGCTGACAAACTAGATGAGATTCAGCGAATCTGTTGAGCAAAATGGATTTGAGGAAGATGCCTGGGCAGCTCTGTGTCCTGAATCAGAGTTAGAGCGACTGGAATGTTTAGATGAGAAGAGCAAAAACAAGGATGGCGTACCTACTGAGCGAGAAGAAATTCCAGATTTACAGCCAACAGAACAGAAGGCTGTATCTGTGGAATTTCAAGTCCAAAAATTTCTAAGCCCTGAAGCTCTTTCGATTATGCGTTCATTAAACAAACTACAGGCACAAGTGTTTTATAAAATACGTCAGTGGTGCTTAGATAAAGTAAATGGGCAAAACCCGAGCCATTTCATGTCTTACGTCTCGAGGCGCCGGTACAGGAAAATCCCATTTAATAAAAGCTGTGTATTATGAAGCAAGTAGATTGTTGGCTAGAATGTCCGCTAATCCAGATGAGGTGCATGTTTTACTAACTGCTCCTACTGGTGTGGCAGCATATAACATCAATGCAACAACAATCCACAGCAGCTTTTCAATCGGTAATAACATGTCGTTGCCTTACCAACCATTAAAAGAGGAAAAAGTAAATACATTAAGGGCCAGTCTGAAAGATCTTCAAATACTAGTGATAGATGAAATATCAATGGTGGATCATAAACTTCTGGCGTACATTCATGGCAGACTGCGGCAAATTAAACAGTGTGGCGACTTTTCTCCGTTTGGGAATGTATCTATCATGGCCGTCGGTGATTTCTACCAGCTTCCACCGGTTAAAGGAAAGTCTCTATACACAGAAAATGTAGGTAACAACTTATGGGACAATACTTTCAGCCACGTGGAGCTGATAGAAATCATGCGCCAAAAAAACAAAGACTTTGCCCTGATGCTAAATAGGATCCGAAAACATCAAAAAGGGGATAAACTTCAAGAGCAGGATGAAGTCCTATTAAAACAATGTGAGACAGGCATGGCAGAAGATAGTGAAGACCTCCACATCTTTGCCACAAATGACCAAGTCCGAACGCACAACTTTAACATGTTGCACAAGGTGTGTTCAGATATAGTACAAATTGAAGCCCAATATTTCCAGAAAAACGCAGAAACAGGTCGAATTTCAAAAACCATAACCTTATCTAACTCTGATAATCAAACCTATTTAGACAAAATACTTAGTGTTGGTCCAAAAGCTCGCGTTATGTTGATCAAAAATATAGATGTGTCCGATGGTCTTGTTAATGGAGTCTTTGGCACCGTGTGCAGAATTCAATTTGATGGAAACAACAAATTCCCCAAAGCAATTCATGTAAATTTTGATGATCCCAAGATTGGCCAAAAACTGCGGCTTAAATTCCCATGTTCTGAACCAGGACTTGAAAATGCAACCCCGATTGGTGCTGACGAAGATGGAGTTAAAAAAGGTAATGGAGTTAGACGTCAGTTTCCATTACGTTTGGCCTGGGCTTGCACAATCCATAAAGTACAAGGCTTGACTCTGGACAAAGCAGTGGTGTCTTTGAAAAAAGATTTTTTCTGCCGGTCAAGCGTATGTTGCTCTAAGCAGAGTGACATCTTTACAAAATCTGATTATTGAAGATTTTAAACCCACTGCAATATATTCAAAAAGTGACATTGAGATCTCTCTAGGAAATATGGCTAAATTTATTGAGGCTCCTTTAACAAGACCAGCATCATTTCTGAACATCTGTTTGCACAACATTCAGGGTCTAAACGCTCACATAACCGAGCTCAAACATGAAAACAGGATTCTGAAAGCTGATGTAATTTGCCTGACTGAAACATGGCTGCAACACAATTCACCACAAAATGAGACTGACATGGAAGGCTGGACCTTTCATCACAAAGTAAGGTCAGACTCATACAGCAGCACAGGAGTTCTGTCTGCTTTGCAGAAAGAACAACATGGTGGTGTTGGTTTTTTACCATAAGAATCACATCATGTGTAACCTCCTTGATGTGCCATGTAACAATCTGGAAGCTATAATGTTTAATGTTGAACCTGCAAACCATAATTACATGTTACTGTATAGACCACCATCATATAAAATTGGCCTTTTCAAAAGTAACCTGAGTCTGGCAGTCAGCCATTTTAATCAGCTTTCAGGAGGTAAAATAATAATGGGGGGACTTTAACGATAATGCGGTCGTTTCCAAATCTATGGAGAACTTCATGGAACAGCAAGGTTACAGTCAAATAGTAAATAAAGCAACAACAGAGAATGGGACTGTAATTGATCACATTTACATTAAGGACATTAATCCTAACATTGTTAATGTGGAAGTACTGTCCACATATTACAGTTACCATGAATGCATTTCCATAGACTTCATGTATTCTCCATAGAGTTGGCTCTATTCAGGCTTGTATCAAAATTATTATAATATGGCTTGTTAAAAAACTGTTGTATAAATATTTATGTAATTTTTATCCAGTCATGAAATGATCAGTTGGTCCTGCCATGTGTTACATCAATAATTTTAAAATGTATGTCTTAAAGTATTTAAAAGCTATTATTTATGAAATTATTTGTGTTCCATCAATTAATCCCACTGCCTATTTATATTAAAGCATTTATTGAAATTATGAAATAAGTATTTATTTAATCAGCTATTAAATTGTTTATGCCTCGTTAAATTAATGCGGATTTGATGTCGCTGCTCATTAAATGTTTAAATTAGTTTTAAAATGTATTTATTTAAAAGGTGTTTATAAAAGTACGTTTGTTCCATCAGTTGCATCAGTTCACCCCACTGTCTAAAGTATTTATTGAAATCATAAATTAATAAAAAATCTATGAAATGTATTATGTTATAAGAATTGATCGTGCTGCTCTTTTAATGTTTAAAGTAGCTTTAAGTGTGTGCTATGTTAATGAGCTTATATTTTTATTCATTTAATTAGTCAGAGGCTGAAATACTGTTTGCAGAAGTTTGCATTAATGTTTTTAGCTTTATGCTTTCTAGTGCATGGCTTCTCAGTTTTTTTTGCCCTATGTATTTGTCGTCTTGTGCTGCCAAGCTGGAACGGCAGAGAGGAGGAGGACATTAAGAGAGAGTGATGAAATGGCATATCACAGACCAAGAGGAGGGCCAGCACCATGGAGGAGCAGCTGCCATTACCACAGTGACTTTAAAGGACAAGGAGGCAGCAACAGGATAAAAGATGTAAGTATCATGTGTGTTTGAACAGTGTTACTTGCGATTTGTAGTTCCTAAATGAGTGTGCTTGGTTACTGATATAGTCTTCTGGCCTTTAGGTGTTCGTGGTGGCAGGTGGAACGTAATTGTGCACTTGGGCCGAGGCAGAAAGTCAAGGCAAAGAAGATCAGGCTGCCTGATAACGGATGTCTTCAACTATGAAAGTATTAATTTATAATGTTTTAATATGGCATTTATCTGTATTGATCATTGTTACAATCTTATTTAATGAGTAGTGTATTTCACAGTTGTTGTTTATTGTGATGTAGGGTCATGTGGGTGTGGCCAATCTGTCTCTCTTGCAGGTGAAGAGCTGAGGCTGATTGCAGTACCTGCACCTAGGCCTATTGCTCTGTAGAGTATTTGGAACTCCTTTTTTTCATTCTTGGGGTGTTGCTGCTAGGCTGGCGTTACAGTTGCTAACGGTTTCTCCTCTGTTTGTCTCCACAGGGTCCACCTCTTGTTTGGTTATTGGACATGTCACTATAGTTGACATGACATTAAGTGGAATTAATAATAAAACAGACAAGTAAAGTAAAATCTGTCTGGCACAACATGGTATCCAGTTCCTCATACTCATACCAAGCTGCGGACAGGACAATTTTAAACAAACAAAAACAAAGCAGACAAGCTGACATTTCAACCCGCCATTCCTGGCCTCTATGTCAGCGTTTAATCGCTGTTTTGCCACGTCAGCTGTGTCTGAGCTCTGATACTGCTGTCAATTCTCTTTATAATAAACCCCTTCTCTTTCTCTGAAAAAAACAAAACAAAAACATAATGCATACTTTTGTTGCTGTTGATACTTCCTTGTCAGTGTGTTTCACAGTCTTATATTGTAAAGAGTTTTTGCATGTTATTTTGTGGTGTTTTATAAGCGTTAATTTGAGAAGAGTCTGAAGAGTAAATATTTTTATTTTAATATGTTATGTACAAATATTAATTAGATGTATTAGTGTTTTAATTATATTATTGTTGATATATAATGTTGTAAATATAAAAAAACAACCAAATGTTTGTAAATGGGATTGTATGTAAGTAGTTGACAACATGTTAGCCATTTAGTGTCGTAATAAAAAAGTGTCTGCTTTGGAAACTGTTGTCTTCCCTATTTATCTAATAAGGTTTTGTTAAATATGTTGTTGGATGAGGCAGTCAAGTCATTTGTTCATGTAGATACAAGTAAATGGTATACTTTAAATTCAATTTGTTAATAAGTGTGTATAGATAGATAGATATAGCAGCGTAGTAGTAAATTGGAACCCCCTGCCGTGAAATTTTGAAAAGTTAAATATAACCCACATGCCTTGCATACAGACTTTTGACATTGGAAATGAATTGCCTGGTTTTCCATGCAGGTATTCCAGAAGTTCTTATATTAATGCTCTTGCAAATGGTAGTTGAGCAAGTGTTTGAGTGGTATTTTCTGAATATTGAATATCTAAAGATTGTTACATGTAAATTTGAATAACAGAAATTTTGTAAATTATTAATGTAGTTATAGTATTAATGGCATGGGTTCATTTGATATCGAAATATTTTCTAGTAAAGTAAATGGTATTTCAAAATCTGTAAACAATTGATGAGTTGTGGTTCACTGATAAATACATTTATAGTATATTGTTACTTCAACAATATTTTATCGTAGACACGTCAATTGTACAGTTTTAAGGCAGTTTGGTAATATTGATGTACCCTATATATCAGAGTTTTGTGGCAAATGTCACCACCTAGTGGCATAATGAAGAAACGGTGATTAAAGAGAAAATGGTGGATTTTTTTATTTTTTTTGCCTCATATGGAAACATCTTCCATGGGTAGCCATACAGGTATTCAATCAAAACATTTTTAAGTGGGCACTAATTGCAATATCTTTCTCTGTTGATATTATGTATGGCTTTGTTCAGTAAATGACTAACAAAAGTATGAAATTCCATATCATGCTAATTTCACATTTAGAAAACATGCTGTCCACCAAGTCTGTTATGTTTGTGCTGGAATGTATTGAAAAGCAGGAAAAAAGGCAGGTGAACAGTAAGTCAGGCAGGTTATGCAGCTCAGAAGCGAAGGAGCTAAAACAACTTAGAGGGTAAGGCAGCAGGCAGGATCAGTGGTTTGTAGCTGAGTCAATGAGAAAATGGTAAGTAAAGTAAAAGGATAAACCTCAAACTTCCCACTTCAAAATGTTGTAGTTTAACAAATGTAAGAGCAAAATAATTAAGAGACCTTTTATTTATTTTAATTGAAAAAGTAGTGAAAGAAATGTAGTCACTGACCACACTTACTAAAGAGAACACAATATTACTGCATTTTTAAATAAAGGACATTTATTACTATCTCTTATTGTGTAGTACTTATATGTATCAGAGTCAGTGGTTGGGAGGAGCAAGAACATTTTGGTGATAATTAGTAATTGTAAGTTCAAGTTCAATACCTTTATTTAATTGTAAGAGCAGAGCGTAGTGGCTGCTTTGCATCTAAAATGAGGGAATAATGGCAAAGAAGTGGCACATGGGCCCGTGACTGAGAAATGTTTAAGGAGGGAAAGCCAACCTTCAAAATTTATGGGGGGAGTACCCCCAGAACCCTCGGTTCATGTTGTTACAGTTTTATGTTAGGCTATTTGATTTAGACACAACATTCCAATTAAGCAGACATGACAGTCAGGCAGTATTTACATCACAGTAAGTAGTGTAGCTTTGTTGTGCCATATAAGTAGTATTGCAAATGTGTGTAGGTTGGAAATCCAATTCATATGAATGGGGTTTCTCACGGGATTTCATCTTCGATTATATCGCCATGTCTTGACCGAAGTGCACAAATATATTTTTTTTGCATGGGAGACAATTGACCCAAATTTGGGGTCAATAGGACCTAATGGTTATGGAGATATAAAATTAATGTAAGTCAATTGGATTTTTTTTTTAGGGTAGCGCCAACTAGAGGCTAACTGCACCAAATTTTGCACAGCCCTTCTAGGTGGAAGGTCAGATAAGAGTCGTCAAGTTGTGTGGTGATCGGCCTTTGTAAGCCAGAGTTATGTTGTACTCGTGTTTTAAGCGTGTCATGAAATATTTGTTGGCCTCTTATCCGGCCGTTTTTTGTCAGATCAAAATTCCCTCTACAAACTTTCTTGGGCTCGGTCCAGAGATGGTCTGTGCAAAGTTTACGTGTCTATCGGACTTGCGGCTCGGAGGAGTTAATTAAAATAGGTTTTCAGTTTTGTGATATCGCAAAATGAAATCGTCATCGCACAGAAGCGTGTCCTATACCGTCGGAATCGTCAGAATCCCCCAAACACGTAGACATAAGATTTAGGAATGTGCGATGTAGTTTGCCGTAGTTATGAGGCTAAATGTGCTTTGGTTGAAATTCCCATTGAAATGAATGGGGCATTTGCGCTTAGATTACAGCGGCACCTTTAGGCTGAAGTTGACCAAATTTTTGTGGTGTCATCAGGGTCTCATCAGAAACAATTGACCCAAATTTGGTTAGAATCAGACTTGTGGTTATGGAGATATGAGATGAATGTAAGTCAATGGGAATTTTTTTGGGTAGCGCCAACTAGCGGCGAAATGAACCAAATTTTGCAGAGGCCTTCTAGGGGCAGGGCAGATAAGGTCCTCAAGTTTTGTGTTGATCGGCCTTTCCAAGCCAGAGTTATGTTGTACTCGTGTTTTTAAGCGTATTCGCGAAATATTTGTTGGCCTCTTATCCGGCCGTTTTTGTCAGATCAAAATTCCCTCTACAAACTTTCTTGGGCTCGGTCCAGAGATGGTCTGTGCAAAGTTTCGTGTCTATCGGACTTGCGGCTCGGAGGAGTTAATTAAAATAGGTTTTCCAGTTTTTGCGATTTAGCAAAGGAAATCGTCATCGCACAGAGGCGTGTCCTATACCATCGGAATCGTTACCTTCCCCAAACACGTAGACATAAGAATTATGAATGTGCGATGTAGTAGGCCGTAGTTATGAGGCAATATGTGCTTTGGTTGAAAATCCCATTGAAATGAATGGGGCATTTGAGCTTAGATAACAGCGCCACCGTTAGGCCGAACTGCACCAAATTTTTGTGGTGTCATCAGGGCCCCATGGGTAACAATTGACCCAAATTTGGTGTCAATCGGATTTGTGGTTATGGAGATATAAATTGCATGTAAGTCAATGGGAAAAATTTTTTCGTCCGTAATCTGCAATAGCAGCGCCACCTATAGGCACATTAGTTTCCCCTTTGGTACATGGCATCAGGGGACCATGCTGAAAAATTTGGCACTGGTTTCATGTCAATGTGACTTGTGGTTATAGAGGAACTCATTTTCTGGATTAAAGAGCGCCACCTAGGGGCCAGTTGCACCAAATTCTGCACAGGCCCTCCGGGGCCCATCCCAACTTAGTGGTCCAAGTTTGGTGTCGATCGGCCATTCCAAACCGAAGTTATGATCTTACTTCCTGTTAGTAGCGTTTTTCGCAAACGTTTGTTAGCGTATAATTGCGCCAGTTTTTGTTGGATCAAAATTTCCTCTACAAACTTTGTAGAGCTTGGTCCAGAGATTATCCGTGCCAAGTTTCGTGGCGATCGGACTTGCAGCTTCGGAAGAGTTAATTAAAATAGGTTTTTCAGTTTTCGCGCGCTGTAGCTCGAAAAAAGTTTAGGCGGAAATGGGCGTGGCCTATACCAGGAGATTCAGCTCGATCCCCCGAACGCGTGGATATAAGGTTTTTGATATACGCCCTTGTATACGGGACTTAGAGCGATTTGAATGTTGCAAACTTTGGGCCTTGCTTGTAGCGCCCCCTAGCGGTAGAAGTGTGCAAATTTTTTTCCATGCGTTCATCCCATGGGCCTGAACCTACCCTGTGAGTTTCGTGTCCCTAGCAGTTTCGGGGTATGCTGCAGACTCGGAATTAGGCGAAAATGTACGGAAGAAAAAAATAATAATAACTAGAACTGCGAGCAGTTGTAAACGGGGTCCAAGCCACCTGTCGCCAGTCGCCCCCCTCGCCCCGCGGAGGGCGCGCGAGTCGTCCCGGGCGCCCCGCCGATGTCCCGCGTGAGGTCCCCGAGCGAGGTCTCGACGGGCCGCTCCGAACCGAGGGGAAATGCGGCGTGTTTGAAAATGCCATTGAAACGAATGGGCTTAGCGACGGCGTTTGAGCTTCGATTACGGCGCCGCCTTTTGGCCGAATCGCACCAAATCGCTCAGCTGTCATCGGGGCCCCTTGGTGAAGAAGTGACCCAAATTTGGTGTGGATCGGAGCTGCGGTACTGGAGATCTAAAATGCATGTAAGTGAATGGGAGTTTTTTTTGATATATGATGAACAGCGCCACTGTTTGACCGAATAACACCAAATTTTACACAGGTATTCGGGAGGTCATGTCAGATAAGGTCTCCAAGTTTGGTGTTGATCGGGCATTGCAAAGCTTGTAAAAATGTGTGGTGGTTCGAAATCCCATTCATTTCAATGGGGTTTCTGACGGCATTTCAGCTTCGATTACAGCGCCACCTTTTGGCCGAATGGCACCAAATTTTTGTGGTATCATCAGGGGCCCAGGAGTAAGAATTGACCCAAATTTGGTGCCATTCGGAGTTGCGGTAGTGGAGATATAAAATGCATGCAAGTGAATGGGAGTTATTTCATATGTGATGAACAGCGCCACCGTTTGGGCGATTGGCACCAAATTTGACACAGGCCTTCGGGAGGTGATGTCGCATAAGGTCCCCAAGTTTGGTGTTGATCGGCCATTCCAAAGCTTGTGAAAAAGTGTGCTGGTTTGAAATCCCATTCATTTCAATGGGGCTTCTGACCGGATTTGAGCTTCAATTACAGCGCCACCTTTAGGCCGATCTGCACCAAATTTTTGTGGTATCATCAGGGCCCCATGGGTAACAATTGGCCCAAATTTGGTGTCAATCGGACCTGCGGTTCTGGAGATATAAAATGAATGTAAGTCAATGGGATGAATTTTTTTGTCTTTAATCTGCAATAGCAGCGCCACCTATGGGCACATTAGGGTCCCCTTTGGTGCCTGGCATCAGGGGACCATGCTGAACAATTCGGCACTGGATTCATGTCAATGTGACTTGTGGTTATAGAGGAACTAATTTTCTGGATTAAAGAGCGCCACCTAGGGGCCAGCTGCCCCAGATTTTGCACAGGCCCTCAGGGGCCCATCCCAACATAGTGGTCCAAGTTTGGTGTCGATCGGCCATTCCAAACCGAAGTTATGATCTTACTTCCTGTTAGTAGCGTTTTTCGCAAACGTTTGTTAGCGTATAATTGCGCCAGTTTTTGTTGGATCAAAATTTCCTCTACAAACTTTGTAGAGCTTGGTCCAGAGATTATCCGTGCCAAGTTTCGTGGCGATCGGACTTGCAGCTTCGGAAGAGTTAATTAAAATAGGTTTTTCAGTTTTCGCGCTGTAGCTCGAAAAAAGTTTAGGCGGAAATGGGCGTGGCCTATACCAGGAGATTCAGCTCGATCCCCCGAACGCGTGGATATAAGGTTTTTGATATACGCCCTTGTATACGGGACTTAGAGCGATTTGAATGTTGCAAACTTTGGGCCTTGCTTGTAGCGCCCCCTAGCGGTAGAAGTGTGCAAATTTTTTTCCATGCGTTCATCCCATGGGCCTGAACCTACCCTGTGAGTTTCGTGTCCCTAGCAGTTTCGGGGTATGCTGCAGACTCGGAATTAGGCGAAAATGTACGGAAGAAAAAAATAATAATAACTAGAACTGCGAGCAGTTGTAAACGGGGTCCAAGCCACCTGTCGCCAGTCGCCCCCCTCGCCCCGCGGAGGGCGCGCGAGTCGTCCCGGGTGCCCCGCCGACGTCCCGCGTGAGGTCCCCGAGCGAGGTCTCGACGGGCCGCTCCGAACCGAGGCGAAACGCGGCGTGTTTGAAAATGCCATTGAAATGAATGGGCTTCGCGACGGCGTTTGAGCTTAGATTACGGCGCCGCCTTTTGGCCGAATCGCACCAAAACGCTCAGGTGTCATCTGGGCCTCTCGGTGAAGAAGTGACCGAAATTTGGTGTCGATGGGAGCTGCGGTACTGGAGATATAAAATGCATGTAAGTCAATGGGAGTTTTTTGATTTATGATGAAGAGCGCCACCGTTTGGCCGATTGACACCAAATTTGACACAGGTCTTCGGGAAGTCCAGGCGCATAAGGTCCCCAAGTTTGGTGTTGATCGGGCATTCCAAACCTTGTGAAAGTGTGTGCTGGTTTTAAATCCCATTCATTTCAATGGGGTTTCTGATGGCATTTCAGCTTTGATTGTAGCGCCACCTTTAGGGCGAATTGCACCAAATTTTTGTGGTGTCATCAGGGCCCCATGGGTAACAATTGACCCAAATTTGGTGTCAATCGGATTTGTGGTTATGGAGATATAAATTGCATGTAAGTCAATGGGAAAAATTTTTTCGTCCGTAATCTGCAATAGCAGCGCCACCTATAGGCACATTAGTTTCCCCTTTGGTACATGGCATCAGGGGACCATGCTGAAAAATTTGGCACTGGTTTCATGTCAATGTGACTTGTGGTTATAGAGGAACTCATTTTCTGGATTAAAGAGCGCCACCTAGGGGCCAGTTGCACCAAATTCTGCACAGGCCCTCCGGGGCCCATCCCAACTTAGTGGTCCAAGTTTGGTGTCGATCGGCCATTCCAAACTGAAGTTATGACCTTACTTCCTGTTAGTAGCGTTTTTTGCAAATGTTTGTTAGCGTATAATCGCGCCATTGTTTGTCGGATCAAAATTTCCTCTGCAAACTTTGTAGAGCTCGGTCCAGAGATTATCCGTGCCAAGTTTCGTGGCGATCGTACTTGCGGGTTCGGAGGAGTTAAGTAAAATAGGTTTTTCAGTTTTCGCGATGTAGCTCACTAAAAGTTTAGGCGGAAATGGGCGTGGCCTATACCAGGAGATTCAGCTCGATCCCCGAACGCGTGGATATAAGGTTTTGATATATTCCTTCGTAGTCGAGAGGTCCAAGCCCAAACGCGTTGACCTTGCTTACAGCGCCCCTAGCGGTAGAAGTGTGCGAATTTTTTGCGTGTGAGTTACGTGCAGTGAATGTGACCTACCCTGTGAGTTTCAGCGTCCCTAGCATTTACGGGGTATGCTGCAGTATGAGTTTTATGCACGGAAGAAAAAAATAATAATAATAATAAAAATAAAAATCCGAGTAAAACAATAGGGTTCCATGCCACTCGTGGTATGGCCCCGCTGATACTTATGATCGCGGGTTCCATGCCCACCGGGCTTGGACCCCTAATAAAAAAAAAAATAAAAATCCGAGTAAAAACAATAGGGTTCCCAGCCACTTGTGGTATGGGAACCGCGTTACTTGCAACGCGGGTTCCCAGCTCACTCGGACTTGGACCCCTAACTAGAACTCGCGAGCAGTTGTAAGCGGGTCCAAGCCACCTGTCGCCAGTCGCCCTCGCCTAGCGAGGCGCTGAAGTCGTCCGGTGCCCGCCGACGTCCAGCGTGAGGTCCCCGAAGCGAGGTCTCGACGGGTCGCTCGAACCGAGCGTAAACGCGGCGTGTTTGAAAATGCCATTGAAATGAATGGGCTTCGCGACGGCGTTTGAGCTTAGATTACGGCGCCGCCTTTTGGCCGAATCGCACCAAAACGCTCAGGTGTCATCTGGGCCTCTCGGTGAAGAAGTGACCGAAATTTGGTGTCGATGGGAGCTGCGGTACTGGAGATATAAAATGCATGTAAGTCAATGGGAGTTTTTTGATTTATGATGAAGAGCGCCACCGTTTGGCCGATTGACACCAAATTTGACACAGGTCTTCGGGAAGTCCAGGCGCATAAGGTCCCCAAGTTTGGTGTTGATCGGGCATTCCAAACCTTGTGAAAGTGTGTGCTGGTTTTAAATCCCATTCATTTCAATGGGGTTTCTGATGGCATTTCAGCTTTGATTGTAGCGCCACCTTTAGGGCGAATTGCACCAAATTTTTGTGGTGTCATCAGGGCCCCATGGGGAACAATTGACCCAAATTTGGTGTCCATCGGACCAGCGGTTCTGGAGATATAAAATGCATGTGAGTCAATGGGAGTTTTTTTCAGATATGATGAAGAGCGCCACCGTTTGGCCGATTGACACCAAATTTTACACAGGCCTTCGGGAGGTCATGTCGGATAAGGTCTCCAAGTTTGGTGTTGATCGGGCATTCCAAACCTTGTGAAAATGTGTACTGGTTTGAAATCCCATTCATTTCAATGGGGCTTCTGACCGGATTTGAGCTTCAATTACAGCGCCACCTTTAGGCCGATCTGCACCAAATTTTTGTGGTATCATCAGGGCCCCATGGGTAACAATTGGCCCAAATTTGGTGTCAATCGGACCTGCGGTTCTGGAGATATAAAATGAATGTAAGTCAATGGGATGAATTTTTTTGTCTTTAATCTGCAATAGCAGCGCCACCTATGGGCACATTAGGGTCCCCTTTGGTGCCTGGCATCAGGGGACCATGCTGAACAATTCGGCACTGGATTCATGTCAATGTGACTTGTGGTTATAGAGGAACTAATTTTCTGGATTAAAGAGCGCCACCTAGGGGCCAGCTGCCCCAGATTTTGCACAGGCCCTCAGGGGCCCATCCCAACATAGTGGTCCAAGTTTGGTGTCGATCGGCCATTCCAAACCGAAGTTATGATCTTACTTCCTGTTAGTAGCGTTTTTCGCAAACGTTTGTTAGCGTATAATTGCGCCAGTTTTTGTTGGATCAAAATTTCCTCTACAAACTTTGTAGAGCTTGGTCCAGAGATTATCCGTGCCAAGTTTCGTGGCGATCGGACTTGCAGCTTCGGAAGAGTTAATTAAAATAGGTTTTTCAGTTTTCGCGCTGTAGCTCGAAAAAAGTTTAGGCGGAAATGGGCGTGGCCTATACCAGGAGATTCAGCTCGATCCCCCGAACGCGTGGATATAAGGTTTTTGATATACGCCCTTGTATACGGGACTTAGAGCGATTTGAATGTTGCAAACTTTGGGCCTTGCTTGTAGCGCCCCCTAGCGGTAGAAGTGTGCAAATTTTTTTCCATGCGTTCATCCCATGGGCCTGAACCTACCCTGTGAGTTTCGTGTCCCTAGCAGTTTCGGGGTATGCTGCAGACTCGGAATTAGGCGAAAATGTACGGAAGAAAAAAATAATAATAACTAGAACTGCGAGCAGTTGTAAACGGGGTCCAAGCCACCTGTCGCCAGTCGCCCCCCTCGCCCCGCGGAGGGCGCGCGAGTCGTCCCGGGCGCCCCGCCGATGTCCCGCGTGAGGTCCCCGAGCGAGGTCTCGACGGGCCGCTCCGAACCGAGGCGAAACGCGGCGTGTTTGAAAATGCCATTGAAATGAATGGGCTTCGCGACGGCGTTTGAGCTTAGATTACGGCGCCGCCTTTTGGCCGAATCGCACCAAAACGCTCAGGTGTCATCTGGGCCTCTCGGTGAAGAAGTGACCGAAATTTGGTGTCGATGGGAGCTGCGGTACTGGAGATATAAAATGCATGTAAGTCAATGGGAGTTTTTTGATTTATGATGAAGAGCGCCACCGTTTGGCCGATTGACACCAAATTTGACACAGGTCTTCGGGAAGTCCAGGCGCATAAGGTCCCCAAGTTTGGTGTTGATCGGGCATTCCAAACCTTGTGAAAGTGTGTGCTGGTTTTAAATCCCATTCATTTCAATGGGGTTTCTGATGGCATTTCAGCTTTGATTGTAGCGCCACCTTTAGGGCGAATTGCACCAAATTTTTGTGGTGTCATCAGGGCCCCATGGGTAACAATTGACCCAAATTTGGTGTCAATCGGATTTGTGGTTATGGAGATATAAATTGCATGTAAGTCAATGGGAAAAATTTTTTCGTCCGTAATCTGCAATAGCAGCGCCACCTATAGGCACATTAGTTTCCCCTTTGGTACATGGCATCAGGGGACCATGCTGAAAAATTTGGCACTGGTTTCATGTCAATGTGACTTGTGGTTATAGAGGAACTCATTTTCTGGATTAAAGAGCGCCACCTAGGGGCCAGTTGCACCAAATTCTGCACAGGCCCTCCGGGGCCCATCCCAACTTAGTGGTCCAAGTTTGGTGTCGATCGGCCATTCCAAACCGAAGTTATGATCTTACTTCCTGTTAGTAGCGTTTTTTCGCAAACGTTTGTTAGCGTATAATTGCGCCAGTTTTTGTCGGATCAAAATTTCCTCTACAAACTTTGTAGAGCTTGGGCCAGAGATTATCCGTGCCAAGTTTCGTGGCGATCGGACTTGCGGCTTCGGAGGAGTTAATTAAAATAGGTTTTTCAGTTTTCGCGATGTAGCTCGAAAAAGTTTAGGCGGAAATGGGCGTGGCCTATACCAGGAGATTCAGCTCGATCCCCGAACGCGTGGATATAAGGTTTTGGTATACGCCTACGCAGTCGAGAGGTCCAAGCCCAAAGCGCTGACCTTGCTTACAGCGCCCCCTAGCGATAGAAGTGTGCGGATTTTTGGGGCTGAGTTACGTGCAGTGAATGTGACGTACCTTGGGAGTTTGGCGTTCCTAGGAGTTACAGCGACCGCTGCAGTATGCGTTTTATTCACGGAAGAAAAAAAATAAAAAAAATAAAAACGAGAACGATTACAATAGGGTTCCATGCCACTTCGTGGTATGGCCCCCGCGATGCCTTGCAATCGCGGGTTCCATGCCCACTTCAGGCTTGGACCCCTAACTAGAACTGCGAGCAGTTGTAAACGGGTCCAAGCCACCTGTCGCCAGTCGCCCCAGCCCCGCTGGAGGGCTGCTGAAGTCGTCCCGGGCGCCCTGCCGACGTCCCGCGTGAGGCCCCCGAGCGAGGTCCCGACGGGCCACTCAGAACCGAGGCGAAACGCGACGTGTTAGAAAATGCCATTGAAATGAATGGGCTCCACGACGGCGTTTGAGCTTCGATTACTGCGCCGCCTTCTGGCTGAATTGCACCAAATCGCTCAGCTGTCATCAGGGCCCCTTGGGGAAGAAGTGATCGAAATTTGGTGTCGATCGGAGCTGTGGTACTGGAGATATAAAATGCATGTAAGTGAATGGGAGTTTTTTTGATATATGATGAAGAGCGCCACCGCTTGGCAGATTGACACCAAATTAGACAGAGGCCTTCGGAGGTCATGTCGGATAAGGTCTCCAAGTTTGGTGTTGATCGGCCATTCCAAACCTTGTGAAAATGTGTGCTGGTTTGAAATCCCATTCATTTCAATGGGCTTTATGACGGCATTTCAGCTTCGATTATAGCGCCACCTTTTGTCCGAATTGCACCACATTTATGTGGTATCATCAGGGGCCCATGGGTAACAATTGACCCAAATTTGGTGTGAATCGGACTTGCGGTTCTGGAGTTATAAAATGAATGTAAGTCAATGGGATTTTTTGGGGTAGCGCCAACTAGCGGCGAATTGCACGAAATTTTGCACAGCCCTTCAGGGGTGTCCTACATAAGATACTCAAGTTTGGTGTTGATCGGCCACTCCTAACCTGATATCTGACATCACTTCCTTTACTAGCGTTTTTGCAAACGTTTGTTAGCGTATAATTGCGACATTTTTTGTCATATCAAAATTCTGTACACAAAATTTGTAGAGCTCGGTCCAGAGATTATCTGTGCCAAGTTTCGTGTCGATAGGACTTGCGGCTTCGGAGGAGATGATTTCAGCCGGCTTGTCAGTTTTGCCATTTTTCTCGAAAAGGCTTAAGCGGAAGTGGGCGTGGCCTACATCATGTGATTCAGCTCAATTCCCCGAACGCGCAGACATAAGATTTATGAATGTGCGATGTAGTTGGCCTTAGTTATGAAGAAAAATGTACTTTATTTGAAAATCCCTTTGAAATGAATGGGGCATTTGAGCTTCAATTACAGCGCCACCTTTTGGCCGAACTGCACCAAATTTTTGTGGTGTGATCAGGGGCCCATGGGTAACAATTGACCCAAATTTGGTGTCAATCGGATTTGTGGTTATGGAGATATGAAATGAATGTAAGTCAATGGGATTTTTGAAAACATTTGTAATTTGGAATAACAGCGCCACCTATGTGCACATTAGGGTCCCCTTTGGTGCCTGGCATCAGGGGTCCATGCTGAACAATTCTGCACTGGTTTCATGTCAATGTGACTTGTGGTTATAGAGGAACTAATTTTCTGGATTAAAGAGCGCCACCTAGGGGCGAGTTGCACCAAATTTTGCAGAGGCCCTAAGGGGGACGTCCCAAATGAATGGTCCAAATTTGGTGTGGATCGGCCATTCCAATCCGAAGGTATGCCCTCACTTCCTGTTAGTAGCGTTTTTCGCAAATATTTGTTAGCGTATAATTGCGACATTTTTTGTCATATCAAAATTCTGTACACAAAATTTGTAGAGCTCGGTCCAGAGATTATCCGTGCCAAGTTTCGTGTCGATCGGACTTGCGGCTTCGGAGGAGATGATTTTAGCCGGCTCTTCAGTTTTTGCGATGTAGCTCGAAAAAAGTTTAGGCGGAAATGGGCGTGGCCTATACCAAGAGATTCAGCTGGATCCCCCGAACGCGTGGATATAAGGTTTTTGATATCCGCCTTCGTAGTCGGGAGATCCAAGCCCAAACGCGTTGACCTCGCTTATAGCGCCCCCTAGCGGTAGAAGTGTGCGGATTTTTGCGCCTGAGTTACGTGCAGTGAATGTGACCTACCCTGTGAGTTTCGCGTCCCTAGCATTTACGGGGTATGCTGCAGTATGCGTTTTATGCACGGAAGAATAAGAATAATAACTAGAACTGCGAGCAGTTGTAAACGGGGTCCAAGCCACCTGTCGCCAGTCGCCCCTCAGCCGCTGAGGGCGCATGAAGTCGTCCCGGGTGCCCCGCCGACGTCCCGCGTGAGGTCCCCGAGCGAGGTCTCGACGGGCCGCTCCGAACCGAGGCGAAACGCGGCGTGTTTGAAAATGCCATTGAAATGAATGGGCTTCGCGACGGCGTTTGAGCTTAGATTACGGCGCCGCCTTTTGGCCGAATCGCACCAAAACGCTCAGGTGTCATCTGGGCCTCTCGGTGAAGAAGTGACCGAAATTTGGTGTCGATGGGAGCTGCGGTACTGGAGATATAAAATGCATGTAAGTCAATGGGAGTTTTTTGATTTATGATGAAGAGCGCCACCGTTTGGCCGATTGACACCAAATTTGACACAGGTCTTCGGGAAGTCCAGGCGCATAAGGTCCCCAAGTTTGGTGTTGATCGGGCATTCCAAACCTTGTGAAAGTGTGTGCTGGTTTTAAATCCCATTCATTTCAATGGGGTTTCTGATGGCATTTCAGCTTTGATTGTAGCGCCACCTTTAGGGCGAATTGCACCAAATTTTTGTGGTGTCATCAGGGCCCCATGGGGAACAATTGACCCAAATTTGGTGTCCATCGGACCAGCGGTTCTGGAGATATAAAATGCATGTGAGTCAATGGGAGTTTTTTTCAGATATGATGAAGAGCGCCACCGTTTGGCCGATTGACACCAAATTTTACACAGGCCTTCGGGAGGTCATGTCGGATAAGGTCTCCAAGTTTGGTGTTGATCGGGCATTCCAAACCTTGTGAAAATGTGTACTGGTTTGAAATCCCATTCATTTCAATGGGGCTTCTGACCGGATTTGAGCTTCGATTACAGCGCCACCTTTAGTCCGATCTGCACCAAATTTTTGTGGTATCATCAGGGCCCCATGGGTAACAATTGGCCCAAATTTGGTGTCAATCGGACCTGCGGTTCTGGAGATATAAAATGAATGTAAGTCAATGGGATGAATTTTTTTGTCTTTAATCTGCAATAGCAGCGCCACCTATGGGCACATTAGGGTCCCCTTTGGTGCCTGGCATCAGGGGACCATGCTGAACAATTTGGCACTGGTTTCATGTCAATGTGACTTGTGGTTATGGAGGAACTAATTTTCTGGATTAAAGAGCGCCACCTAGGGGCCAGCAGCACCAAATTTTGCACAGGCCCTCAGGGGCCCATCCCAACTGAGTGGTCCAAGTTTGGTGTTGATCGGCCATTCCAAACTGAAGTTATGCCCTCACTTCCTGTTAGTAGCGTTTTCCGCGAAATGTTTGTTAGCGTATAATTGCGCCAGTTTTGTCGGATCAAAATTTCCTCTACAAACTTTGTCAAGCTTGGTCCAGAGATTATCCGTGCCAAGTTTCGTGGCGATCGGACTTGCGGGTTCGAGGAGTACGTTCCAGGCGGTTTTGAGTTTTGCGCTGTAGCTCGAAAAAGTTTAGGCGGAAATGGGCGTGGCCTATACCAGGAGATTCAGCTCGATCCCCCGAACGCGTGGATATAAGGTTTTTGATATAAGCCTTCGTAGGCGGGAGTTCCAAGCCCAAACGCGTTTACCTTGCTTACAGCGCCCCCTAGCGGTAGAAGTGTGGGAATTTTTTCGTGTGAGGTCATCGACAAGAAATGGACTTACCCTGGGAATTTGGTGTCCGTAACTCTTGTCGTCTATTCTGCAGTATGCGTTTTCTTCACGGAAGAAAAAAATAATAATAATAATAACTAGAACTGCGAGCAGTTGTAAACGGGGTCCAAGCCACCTGTCGCCAGTCGCCCTTCGCCCGCTGAGGCGGCTGAAGTCGTCCCGGCTCCGCTGACGTCCTGCGTAAGGCCCCCGAGTGAGGTCCCGACTGGCCTCCCCGAACCGAGGTGAAACGCGGCGTGTTTGAAAATGCCATTGAAATGAATGGGCTCAGCGACGGCGTTTGAGCTTCGATTACGGCGCCGCCTTTTGGCCGAATCGCACCAAATCGCTCAGCTGTCATCGGGGCCCCTTGGTGAAGAAGTGACCCAAATTTGGTGTCGATCGGAGCTGCGGTACTGGAGATATAAAATGCATGTAAGTGAATGGCAGTTTTTTTGATATATGATGAACAGCGCCACCATTTGGCCGATTGGCACCAAATTTGACACAGGCCTTCGGGAGGTCATGCCGCATAAGGTCCCCAAGTTTGGTGTTGATCGGCCATTCCAAACCTTGTGAAAAAGTGTGCTGGTTTGAAATCCCATTCATTTCAATGGGACATCTGACCGGATTTGAGCTCCGATTGCAGCGCCACCTTTAGGCCGATCTGCACAAAATTTTTGTGGTGTTATCAGGGGCCCATGGCTAACGATTGACCCAAATTTGGTGTCAATCGGAGTTGCGGTTATGGAGATATAAAATGAATGTAAAGTCAATGGGGGTTTTTAGAGCAGCGCCAACTAGCGGCGATCTGCACCAAATTTGGCACAGCCCTTCAGAGGGGCCTCCTACATAAGGTCCTGAAGTTTGGTGTTGATTGGCCACTCCTAACCTGAGATCTGAAATCACTTCCTTTTAGTAGCGTTTTTCGCAAACGTTTGTTAGCGTATAATTGCGACATTTTTTGTCAAATCAAAATTCTGTACACAAAATTTGATCAGCTTGCTCCAGAGATTATCCGTGCCAAGTTTCGTGGCGATCGGACTTGCGGCTTCGGAGGAGATGATTTTGGGCGGGTTATCAGTTTTTGCGATGTAGCTCGAAAAAAGTTTAGGCGGAAATGGGCGTGGCCTATACCACGAGATTCAGCTTGATCCCCCGAACGCGTAGATATAAGGTTTGTGAATATGCGTGTTTGTGTAGCGGGAGTGAGAGGGCAAAACGTCGAAAATCTGTGTTACAGCGCCCCTAGCGGTAGAAGTGTGCAAATTTTTTTGTCTGCGGTCGCTGCGCTTTTTGGACCTACCCTGTGAGTTTTGCGTCCCTAGCAATTACGGGTATGCTGCAGTATGCGTTTTCTTCACGGAAGAATAATAATAATAACTAGAACTGCGAAGCAGTTGTAAACGGGTCCAAGCCACCTGTCGCCAGTCGCCTCTACCGCTGAGGGCTGCTGAAGTCGTCCCAGCGCCCGCCGATGTCCCGCGTGAGGTCCCCGAGCGAGGTCTCGACGGGCCGCTCCGAACCGAGGGGAAATGCGGCGTGTTTGAAAATGCCATTGAAACGAATGGGCTTAGCGACGGCGTTTGAGCTTCGATTACGGCGCCGCCTTTTGGCCGAATCGCACCAAATCGCTCAGCTGTCATCAGGGCCCCTTGGTGAAGAAGTGACCCAAATTTGGTGTCGATCGGAGCTGCGGTAGTGGAGATATAAAATGCATGTAAGTCAATGGGAGTTTTTTGATATAGGATGAACAGCGCCACCGTTTGGCCGATTTGCACCAAATTTGACACAGGCCTTCGGGAGGTCATGTCGGATAACTTCTCCAAGTTTGGTGTTGATCGGGCATTCCAAACCTTGTGAAAATGTGTGCTGGTTCGAAATCCCATTCATTTCAATGGGGCTTCTGACCGGATTTGAGCTTCGATTACAGCGCCACCTTTAGGCCGAACTGTACCAAATTTTTGTGGCATCATCAGGGCCCCATGGGTAACAAGTGACCAAAATTTGGTGTCAATCGGACTTGCGGTTATGGAGATATAAAATGAATGTAAAGTGAATGGGGGTTTTGACCAGCGCCAACTAGTGGCGAACTGCACCAAATTTTGCACAGCCCTTCAGAGGGGTCTCCTACATAAGGTCCTCAAGTTTGGTGTTGATCGGCCACTGTTAACCTTTAATCTGAAACCACTTCCTTTTAGTAGCGTTTTCGCGAAATGTTTGTTAGCGTATAATTGTGACATTTTTTGTCATATCAAAATTCTGTACACAAAATTTGTAGAGCTCAGTCCAGAGATTATCTGTGCCAAGTTTGGTGTCGATCGGACTTAGCGGCTTCGAGGAGATGATTTCAGCCGGCTTGTCAGTTTTTGCCATTTTTCTCGAAAAGGGTTAAGCGGAAGTGGGCGTGGCCTACATCATGTGATTCAGCTCAATTCCCCGAACGCGCAGACATAAGATTTATGAATGTGCGATGTAGTTGGCCTTAGTTATGAAGAAAAATGTACTTTGTCAGAAAATCCCATTGAAATGAATGGGGCATTTGAGCTTCGATTACAGCGCCACCGTTAGGCCGATCAGCACCAAATTTTTGTGGTGTGATCAGGGGCCCATGGGTAACAATTGACCCAAAGTTGGTGTCAATCGGATTTGTGGTTATGGAGATATCAAATGAATGTAAGTCAATGGGATTTTTAAAATTTGCAATAACAGCGCCATCTATGGGCACATTAGGGTCCCCTTAGGTTCCTGGCATCAGGGGACCATGCTGAACAATTGGGCACTGGTTTGATGTCAATGTGACTTGTGGTTATAGAGGAACTAATTTTGTGGTATAAAGAGCGCCACCTAGGGGCGAGTTGCACCAAATTTTGCACAGGCCCTCAGGAGGGCGTCCCAAATGAATGGTCCAAGTTTGGTGTCAATCGGCCATTCCAATCCGAAGTTATGGCCTCACTTCCTATTAATAGCGTTTTTGCAAATGTTTGTTAGCGTATAATTGCGCCATTTTTTGTCGGATCAAAATTCTGTACACAAAATTTGTAGAGCTCGGTCAAGAGATTATCCGTGCCAAGTTTCGTGTCGATCGGACTTGCGGCTTCGGAGGAGATGATTTCAGCCGGCTGTTCAGTTTTTTGCGATGTAGCTCGAAAAAAGTCTAGGCGGAAATGGGCGTGGCCTATACCAGGAGATTCAGCTCGATCCCCGAACGCGTGGATATAAGGTTTTGATATGTGCCACTGTATGTGGGAGTGAGAGCGATTTGAATATGTGAAATTTTGGACCTTGCTTGTAGCGCCCCTAGTGGTAGAAGTGTGCAAATTTTTCGTGGGCCGTCGTCTCATGGGCCTGAACCTACCCTGTGAGTTTCAGCGTCCCTGGCAGTTACGGTCCGGCTGCAGTAGTGGAATTAGGCTTAAAACGCATCGGAAGAATAAAAGAAAAATAAAACCCTAACGAAAACAATAGGGTTCCATGCCACTGTGGTATGGGAACCGCTGTCCTGTCAATCGCTGGTTCCCAGCCCACTTCGGGCTTGGACCCCTAACTAGAACTGCGAGCAGTTGTAAACGGGTCCAAGCTCACCTGTCGCCAGTCGCCCTCGCCTCGCTGGAGGGCTGCTGAAGTCGTCCCGGCTCTGCCGACGTCCTGTGTGAGGTCCCCGAAGCGAGGTCTCGACGGGCCGCCCGAACCGAGGCTAAACGCGGCGTGTCTGAAAATGCCATTGAAATGAATGGGCTTAGCGACGGCGCTTGAGCTTCGACACGGCGCCGCTTTGGCCGAAACGCACCAAATCGCTCAGTTGTCATCAGGGCCCCTTGGTGAACAAGTGACCCAAATTTGGTGTAAATCGAAGGTGCTGTAGTGGAGATATAAAACGCATGTAAGTCAATGGGATTTTTTTGGGTAGCGCCAACTAGCGGCTAACTGCACCAAATTTTGCACTGGCGTTCTAGGGGCAGGGGAGACAAGGTCACCAAGTTTGGTGTTGATCGGCCACTCCTAACCTAAGATCTGCCATGACTTCCTTTTATTATCGTTTTTTGCAAACGTTTGTTAGCGCATAATTGCGACATTTTTAGTCAGATCAAAATTCTGTACACAAAATTTATAGAGGTCGGTCCAGAGATTACCTGTGCCAAGTTTCGTGTCGATCGGACTTGTGGCTTCGGAGGAGATGATTTCAGCCGGCTTGTCAGTTTTGAGATTTTGCGCGAAAAAGGTTTGGCGTAAATGGGCGTGGCCTACATCATGTGATTCAGCTCAATGCCCCGAACGCGTGGACATAAGATTTATGAATGTGCGATGTAATTGGCCTTAGTTATGAAGAAAAATGTACTTTGTTTTGAAAATCCCATTGAAATTAATGGGGCATTTGAGGTTCGATAACAGCGCCACCTTTAGGCCGAACTGCACCAAATTTTTCATGTGTCATCAGGGCCCCATGGGTAACAATTGACCCAAATTTGGTGTCAATCCGATTTGTGGTTATGGAGATATAAATTGCATGTAAGTCAATGGGATGAATTTTTTCGTCTTTAATCTGCAATAACAGCGCCACCTATGGGCACATTCGGGTCCCCTTTGGTGCCTGGCATCAGGGGACCATGCCGAACAATTCGGCATTGGTTTCATGTCAATGTGACTTGTGGTTATAGAGGAACTGATTTTCTGGATTAAAGAGCGCCACCTAGGGGCGAGTTGCACCAAATGTTGCACAGGCCCTCAGGGGGGCGTCGCAAATGAGTGGTCCAAATTTGGTGTGGATCAGCCATTCCAAACCAAAGATATGACCTCACTTCCTGTTAGTAGCGTTTTTCGCAAATGTTTGTTAGCGTATAATCGCGACATTTTTTGTCGGATCAAAATTCTGTACATAAAATTTGTAGAGCTCGGTCCAGAGATTATCCGTGCCAAGTTTCAGTAACGATCGGACTTGGCGGCTTCGGAGGAGATGATTTTGGACGGCTCTTCAGTTTTCGCGATGTAGCTTGAAAAAGTCTAGGCGGAAATGGGCGTGGCCTATACCAAGAGATGCAGCGGCGATCCCCGAACGCGTGGATATAAGGTTTTGATATACGCCATCGTAGTCGAGAGGTCCAAGCCCAAACGCGTTGACCTTGCTTACAGCGCCCCTAGCGGTAGAAGTGTGCGGATTTTGCGCCTGAGTTACGTGCAGTGAATGTGACGCTACCTTGGGAGTTTAGCGTTCCTAGGAGTTACAGCGTACGCTGCAGTATGCGTTTTATGCACGGAAGAAAAAAAAATAACTAGAACTGCGAGCAGTTGTAAGCGGGTCCAAGCCCCGGCGCCAGTCGCCCTACGCTGAGGGCGCTGAAGTCGTCCCGGCCCGCCATGATTAATTGTGCCGTAATCAACAGGCCCCGAGCCAAGGCGATGCCCGTGGAGCAGAAAAGGCTGTAGTTGTAAATGAAAGGGGCTTAGCGGTTATGGAGATCTGTAATGAATATATGTCTATGAGAGCGTTATTTGATTTTCAAGTAATAGCATCACCTAGAGGCTGACACCAAATTTTCCACAGGCCCTCAGGAGGGCGTGACAGATAATGTGAAATTACTGCATGTGCATTCTAAAAAGTTCATGCACACAACTGTGACCCCACTTATCTTTGTTCTGATAGATGGAGACAGCTGTTTAAGAGTTTCCCATTGTTGCATGTTCCAACAATGGAAAGAGAAGAAGAACAGTAGATTATACACTGATTGTCTATGTTGATTGAAATGTCTGATAGCAAAATGTATTTAAATGTGTAACTATGTCTGCCTGTGCCTGGGTTTCCTCAACCTATTAAATGTATTATTTTTGTAAAAGGTGTTTTCCATCTGACACAAATGTTTTATTTTGGAAATGCTGTCAGGCTGAGAGGCTGTGGCTACAGTTAGCTGAAGTCAGGTTTTATTAATCAATGCACATGCATGTTATTTTCATCAGAACTCCAGTGAGTGTAATGGTAACAGGACAGCCCAAGATATACATAAGGTGGGCAAAAAAAGGAAAATGATATGTTAGCAAACAGCTGCATGTGTGATTTGAACCCATGCTGCAGTGAGGACATAATGCCTGCTTTACTAGGTAAACTACATGGCATAGTATTTGGAGTGTTTGTGAGTGTGTCACATGAATGAAAGTGAGGTCACCAAAAGTATTTAATGGTATTGATCTTCACACATCGCCTCAGCCATGACAGTCACTGGTAGTTCTGATTTATGTCTGCAAAACTCAGTATAATACAATACTAACATTTATTTTCATATGTTGTAAAAAAAAAAAAAAAAAAGTGGGTTATATCAGTCTGCTATGTTTCAAGTGAATGTAGAAAAGATAAAGAGGAATGCATTTAGTACAGTGAATACAATGTTGACATAATGCTGTGCTGCTGTGGAAAAAACAAGACATTGTAATTATTACTTGGATTCTAATCAAATAATTTCTTGCTTAGATGTCTTATGTCACAGTGTGAAACAAGTGCAAACTAAAAAGCAGTAGTTGAATACTGAAGTAAATATAAAGTCTCAATTTTATTTTTTATTCATTTTTATTATTTTTTCTGATAATATTTTAAACATAAAAATGTATATAATTCAATGCAGTTCATTTTAAAATGTTACAGTTTGTCAAACAGTTGTAAAGTTTGTTTAAATAATTCAAATCAAAATGTTTGTCTGTGACCGGAGCACTGGATGTAGCATTTGCAGCGGGGTGTGCATCAGGCGCTTTTATTCAGCCTGATCTTGGTAAAAGCGAAGGAAAACACACATAAGTTTATTTATCAGCTTAAATATTAACACAGAGGCAGTTTTTTCATTTGATATTAATGTTTTTATCCACCATGTGTGTTTTTTAATCAAGCAACCCCGTCTCCCGTGATGGTTCAGTCCATTTTCAAACGTAAACGCGCTGTCCGTTTCAAGGTTGTAGCTCTGAGACAACCGGAGAGTTTGGACTTGTTTGGAGCTGCTCTTGCTTTGCCTTTGAAAGTCTGCTGGCTTTTAATAGCACACCCAGGATATCTCAACAACCTTTTGGCTTTACTCTGAGGACGTTTCTTCGACTTTTAAGGTAAGCTAAGCTTCAGCACATGTCAAGTGTTAGCTGTTACTGTCCGGCCTAGCTAGCCGGCTACTACTAGCTGCTTCGGCGTCGTCGCCCCCCCCCCCCCTCCTCCCGCCGCCGCATACCGGTAATCAGCGTGTGTGTCGCTGAGTTTGTTATTTATTAAAGTGTGTGTTATTTATTGTTCTTCCTGTGCTAAAGTGTTAGCTGTTACTGTCCGGCCTAGCTAGCCAGCTACTACCAGCTGCTTCGGCGTCGTCGCCCTCCCGCCGCCGCCGCCGCGCCGCCGGTAATCAGCGTGTGTGTCGCTGAGTTTGTTATTTATTAAAGTGTGTGTTATTTATTGTTCTTCCTGTGCTAAAGTGTTAGCTGTTACTGTCCGGCCTAGCTAGCCAGCTACTACCAGCTGCTTCGTCGTAGTCGCCCCCGCCCCCGCGCTGCCGGTAATCAGCGTGTGTGTCGCTGAGTTTGTTATTTATTAAAGTGTGTGTTATTTATTGTTCTTCCTGTGCTAAAGTGTTAGCTGTTACTGTCCGGCCTAGCTAGCCAGCTAGTGGTTGTCCTCATTTGTTTATTGTTACCTAAGGTTTATGGCTCTTAATCCAGTGTTTGCTTTCTGACTGCTGTCTGTCTGGCTTGTAGCACCAGAACACTGTAATGTCACCTGGCTAATAGTACTGTGGCTTTGTGTTTGGTGTATGTTTACAGTCATGTTAACAGTGCTTGCTTTATTGTTGTGGCCTTAATCAGAACTGCTGCCTGTTAGAGTGCTGTTATTTCAGGCTTTTGGGGTAACATAAGTGTGTGTGCATCTTTTTTTTTCCACTCATTTTCCTGCATGTCCCCACTGTACTGTGGAATCATCTTTGTGTCTGCTAGTTTAACATTATATTAGGTTCCTGGCGCCGTTAATGAGTGTGTGTGTCGATGAGTTTGTTATTTTTTAAAGTGTTTTTTGTTATGGTGCTTCCTGTGCTAATCTGTTAGCTGTTACTGTCCGGCCTAGTTAGCCAGCTAGTGGTTGTCCTCATTCGTTTATTGTTACCTGAGGTTTATTGCTCTTAATACAGTGTTTGCTTTCTGACTGCTGTCTGGCTGGCTTGTACCACCAGAACACTGTAATGTCACCTGGCTAATAGTACTGTGGCTTTGCGTTTGGTGTGTGTTTACAGTCATGTTAACATTGCTTGCTTTATTGTTGTGGCCTTAATCACAACTGCTGCCTGTTAGAGTGCTGTTATTTCAGGCTTGTGGGGTAACATAAGTGTGTGTGCATCTCAACCTGTTTTTTTTTTTCCCACTCATTTTCCTGCGTGTCCATCTGTGTGTCTGCTAATTTAACATTATATTAGGTTCCTGGCCGCCGTTAATGAGTGTGTGTGTCGCTGAGTTTGTTATTTTTTAAAGTGTTTTTTGTTATGGTGCTTCCTGTGCTAATCTGTTAGCTGTTACTGTCCGGCCTAGCTAGCCAGGTAGTGGTTGTCCTCATTCGTTTATTGTTACCTGAGGTTTATTGCTCTTAATACAGTGTTTGCTTTCTGACTGCTGTCTGGCTGGCTTGTAGCACCAGAACACTGTAATGTCACCTGGCTAATAGCACTGTGGCTTTGCGTTTAGTGTGTGTTTACAGTCATGTTAACATTGCTTGCTTTATTGTTGTGGCCTTAATCACAACTGCTGCCTGTTAGAGTGCTGTTATTTCAGGCTTGTGGGGTAACATACGTGTGTGCATCTCCACCTGTTTTTCACTCATTTTCCTGCGTGTCCATCTGTGTGTCTGCTAGTTTAACATTATATTAGGTTCCTGGCTTGTGTAATCTTAGCTAATGTATCATTACTAGATAAATTCAGTTTCAGTATTTTAACTACTTGTATTTTAACTATTGATATATACTTTGTAATTGTCTAGTCTGTTTTATGCTTCTTGCGACATCATCATTAATCATTTTCTGTTTTTCTTTTAAGATGCCTCGCGGGAAGTACCACCGTCGCTCCCAGGCTCTTAAACGCAGGTTGGCGAGCCCAGATGAGGTGGGATTTCAGCCACGAGCCCTCCCTGACTTTGTTGGACGTAAGTGGCCAATAGATTTATTTATTATGTTTTCCTCTTTTTTTTTTTTTATTGGTGAATGTGTGTGGCATGATAACAATTGAGCATATAACTGGGTTCACATAATTCATGATTTTTCCAAATCATTAAGTTTATTTTTTTCTGTGTCATAAACAGGGAAGGGCACTGGTTTTCGCCACCGTGTCCGGGAATGGCAAGTTTCTCCGCGACACAAACCGGCAGCACAAACTTGTCATTCCTGCCGTACCTACCGGGAACAAGGTAAAATAATGTTTAGTTTGTACATCAGTTCCGTGCTCAGGGTAAGAATTTGTAATTGTGTTTCTAACATCTTTTCTTTTCACAGTTTGTTCTTGTGGTTGGAGCCAGTCATCTGCGTGCCTTTGCAGATGACATTGTGGCCCTGCCACGAGGAACCTGTCCTTCGGGTTCCAGTCTACGCCTGGGGCATGCGCAGCTCAGCTGAGGACCGAGTTAGTGCAAGCTAGCCTTCCTCGTGCTCCTGGCGCTGTCTGTGTCATGGCCCCAGCAACAACCTCACCGCGAGCGGACCCCTTAGCGAGGCAGGTCCACGATTTTCACGGCCTCCTCCGTAGTGCCTCTGCACTCTGCACTGATGTAGGTCCATTTTATATATTCTCCTCACTATAATGTTTCTTACTATAGTTGTTATTAATGTGGTGTTGTAATTAACAAACAACTGTTGATCTGTGTAGGTAATGCGTGTTGGACTTTGTTCCCAGCTTGACGGTGTACGCCTGGCGTGCAGGAGGCGTGCCGTCGTGGAGCTCCACCGGGTGGCAGCAAGTATGGGTAAGTGTGAAAATAATTTTAGTAAGGGAAATAAATGATCGTGTTTTTAGGAAATACAGCCATGTTTTGATTTTCTTCAAATCTGTTTTCTGTATTCTAAGGTGTGAAATACTACTCTACTGCTGACCATTTCCCCTGCGCGATTTGGCCCTGTGGAGCAAAGATGGCGTAAGTACAAGCAGGGAAAAGGGGAGGAAAGTGTGAAGTCAAGTTCTGTGTTTCCATTCAGTAATATCATGTTGGCGATGAAATTTTTTTGTCGTTGTTGTTTCAGATCCACTTGAGCGGCGACAAGGGCATGCTTGTCCTCGCTGACCTGCTGTGGACCGTGTCGTTCGAGCGCGTGCAGATGTCAGCGGCTACCGAGCGAACCGGCTGCTCTGCCTGCTTTCGTCGGCGGTCCCAGCTCTTCCGGGTCGGCGGCGTGTGGTTGTGTGTGGCGAGGACAGTCTCCCTCGACACACCAAACCTACGCCAGATGATGATGGCTTTCTGCCTGTGGCGAGCAGGAAGGTAAGATGTGTCGCTGAAATTCCACTGACACTTTCTTTCTGTTGTGGTCATTAATTAATATTTTCTAACACAAAATGTCTTTTTTTATATGCAGAGGAAGGCATCAGGGGACGCTTCCTCTGGTGTTTTGGAAGGGCGGCACATGAGCAGGTTTGTTTTGTCTTGTCATTTTATATTGAGAGATGCATTTAGACAATGAATATTTTAATTTATACTGTTTGTGTTTATTTCACAGGCTCCGATAAAGCTTAGGTCCTGCTTCATCCCACTGAACCCGATGCGTTTCAGTGAGTCCATGCTGGCTAGCATGGGCGTGGTCGCTGCTTCCACCTTCCTGCTCCAGAGAGTCCTCCGGCTCCACCAGCCAAGGTAATTTACATGCAGATTTAATGTTTGATTTCCTGCTTTCTGAAACATGAACATAACTGAGAGGTTGTAATGTAAGATCGAGGTATGTAACAAATATAATTGCTTAATTGTTTTATTTATGGATGTTTTCTGTCTTTACTTTAGAGGGCCCTTGCGGGACCTCGGGCACCGCGAGTTGCCTCACAGCGGAGACCTACAAAGCGCCAGGTTTGTATTAATTTTCTAAAATATTTCATTTCAACCTGTTGTCCAGTATCCAGTTATTGTCATAATATAAAACAAGGTACTCATTAGCTTATGCATGTCATTGTTTTATTTTTTAAGGTCGAGGCAACTGCCAGCATTGTGCAGGTGTGTCCCTTGCCCACACCTGCAACACCCACCCCTGCTACACCCACCCCTGTGGCTGCAGAGGAGGAGGTTAGTGAGTATTATGTGCCTAATTATATAAAATGGTTTAAGGTAAATGTAAACACAGTTGTTTCCAATGTACCTAAATAGCTTTTTCCCCTTTTTCTTGTGTTCAGGAGTCAGCACCCACCCTCCCGGCTGCTGCCCCACCTCCTGCCCACCTACTGCCCCAGAGGACCAGGTGGATATTTCTGTGAAATGTCATTTTTATTGTGTCCACTAAGGGAAAAGCATGATGTGGTGCACAGTTTAGTTTCATTGTGTGTAAAGGGTTGTGGTTTTCCCCTCCTAGGTTCAGGAGCCGGCACCCCCCCTGGTGACCGAGGTGCCAGAGCTGTCCACTGCCCAACCCACTGATGTGCGTGAGGACCAGGTTTGTTTTTCTGACACAGTTCTACTGTAATTGCTTGAAACTGCATGAGCTCTGAAATTTTTTTTTACTGTGTTGCAAGGGTTGATATTTATACACAACTCACTGACGTTTTAAATATAATTGTGTGCAGTCATCAACTATAGTTTTGCAGAACTATAATAAAACAACAAATGTTTTCACTTTTTGAAAGTACACTGAAATGTTTGCACATTTTATTGGTTAGTGTTTAAATACAAAAATGAGTAATAAGTATGTTTAATTTGTTTCCAGCACCCCTGTGACGGCAAGGGAGATCCTGCTCCTCCTCTGATCCTTGCTCCTGCTCCTCCTCCTCCTGCTGCTACTGCTGGACCCTCTACAGGTCACGTGAGCAATTCTAGTGTCCTGTCTTTTGTTAGAGGGTCATTTCATCAGGGTGATGAATTGTTTGGCAGCAACAGAGGCAAGCAGTGTGGTCCAAACAGTATTTCCGCCATGATGACACATCTTAAAAGAGCTTGCTGACGTGGGATCAAGATGACATAGATGATATTTTGTTACAGGGGAATACAATCTACACTTACATGTTGCAGCACGGGATGGTCAGTGCTGCTGAGGGCAGTGGTTATATTTTCGTTAATGAACTGCCAACAGAGTATGACCTAAAAACCCAAAAATTTAAGATGGAGTATTTAGAGACATTGACAGGAATAATTGGCTTTGATGCTTACGATCGGGATGTACAGCAACACGTAATGTCTTTAGATGTAGCTTTTCAGACCGAGCTAATCCAGGCAGATGCGTGTCTGCTAAATATTAGAAATAACATCTGTGCCGTCTTTAAAGTAGATCTGACCGATTCAGGAGATGCATTCAGGTTCGCCGTGTTTGACCCACATGCGCGCAACAGTGGCGGTGGTGTGGATGCTGATGGAACAAGCATGCTGGCTCATTACACTAATTTAGAGTCGTTGCACAAACATATCAATAATCTTGTAAACTTCGTTGTATGGCGATGATCCCACTGCCAAATTATTTGAAGTAACTCCCGTTAAAGTTTCTGTGGTTAGCGTCCGAGTTGTCCTGAAACTGCATTTGAACATACTGACCTGATGCAGCTTAGTGGAGACTGTGCTGACACATGTGCAGACACAGTCTCTGAGGTTAACTACTGCATCAGTTGATATGGATCAAATGCCAGTTGATGGAGCCTGCGTTGATTTAACAGCACAGATAGTTGTAGATACTAGTAATACAGCAGTGTGTGATGGTAATACTGAGACTACAGCCGAAGTTAGTGTAGTCTCAGAACAGACAGCATCCAGTGTTTCATTTAGAGCTTTAACTTTAGCAGAGAAGCGCGCTATCTGTATGAAGCTTAATATCGTGCCCAGTTTAGGTACTAAGGATGTTGTTGTTCCAAACTTAGATGTAGAGCAGCCTAAACCGTGTAAAACCACAAATATTGTGTCCGGCGGAAGTTGCTTCTTCGGGCTCTGAGTCATGTGTTCAGTGGGACCCAGGACTATCACAAAGCCATTCGGGAGCTGTAGTTAAACAAATAGAAGATAACCCTAGTACATACCAAAATATTATTAGAAACAATTTTACATCCGTTCCTCAGTATGTCAGAGAATCAAAAATGAAATATGTTAACACTTGGGCTACTGAGGTAGAAATTCATGCCGCCGCTGATTTGTTTGGTGTTGATATTTACACTTATAGTCAAGAAAAGTGGCCAAAGTTCGCAGCAAACACTCCGCAAAGACTCAACAAAGGGGTTTATCTACAGCACTGTAATCAGTGTCATTATGAACCCATTGAGTGTGTAAAAGATTCAGCTTCTCAGAAATGTGTCAGTTTAATTACTTTTAGTGAAATTAATCACACAAAACCAGAAGCTGATATTATTTTATCGCGTAAGGATAGGCAGAAGAGAAAAGAGAGACAACAATACAGTGATGATTCAGAATTCAGACAAACTAAAAGATGAAAGAACATGACAAATATGTTAAAGATACTGAATATAGATTAAAGAAACAACAGGACAGTGTTAATAAATACAAAAGTGATGCTTCATTTAGAGACAAACTGATAGAGAGTGGGAAACATAAATATGCTACTTGTGATGAATACAGAGAAAGCCTAAAACAAAAGAGTTCACAGCTATATGCTACTAATGATCAGTACAGAGCAAAAAAAAAGGAAACTACTATCCAAAAATATGCTAAAGATTCTCAATTCAGAGAATATGTTAAGAAGATGAGTGTAGACAGGTACGCCAAAGACGCTGATCATCGTGATCATGTAATAGATTATAATGTGAAAAAGTTTAAAACTGACCCAGTTTATGCATTATCAATTAAGGAGCGAACTCGACAAAGAGAGATTAATGCAACTCTGGAAAGGCAGAACATGGATGTGATAATCGAGCAGTTCAAAGAAAAGGTGAGACGTGGTCCAGAATATATTTGTTGCGTATGTCATAGACTACTATTTGAGAAACAAGTACTTCTATGTAAAACAGAGCAATATAGACAGAAGGGTTCGGTAGTTGCTGCAGTAGCCAATAAATGCATCACTACGACTTATCTTCACAAATGTGGACATACATGTGATACAAATTGCTTCTTAAAACGGACGCCTGCCGCTAAACCCTGGATTTGTCATACCTGTCATAGGACAATCCTTAAAGGCACAGTACCAGCGATCAGTGTAGCAAATAATTTACATCTAGATCCAATTCCAAAGGAACTCCATCTGGAGTCTTTGGAACAACATTTGATTGCCCTAAATATTCCGTTTATGAAATTATTGGCTTTACCTAAAGGAGGACAAAATGGTGTCCATGGACCTGTGACTTGCGTCCCATCTAACTGTAATGCAGTAACTAACATTCTACCTAGGTTAGAAAATCAGTCTCTCATCCTTCGTGTTAAATTAAAGCGCAAACTAACCTACAAAGGACATTACAAATTTCAGTTTGTTGATACCCAAAAACTCCTGAATGCACTTACATTGTTAAAACGCATAAATAAGTGGTATAAAGATGTGGAGATTGATTTTGAATGGGCAAATCCGTACGATAAGAGAGACGATGATGAAAGTGAGAAAAAATCCCAAAATGAAATGTGTGTCAATGATGTAGCTGCAGAGAAAAATATACCTGAAAACTCAGATGAAAACATGGATGAACACATAAATGATGCTCAGCAGCACGGGATGTATTTAGATACATGTATGCAACCCGTAGATATTGGACAAGAAATTCTTGATCAGCACTTTGACAGCGTTTTCTCAGTAGCTCCAGCTGAAGGAAACAGTCCTGTGCGACTACTGACAGACGCTGGCAACGAGGCTAAGTGTTTCCCCGTTCTTTTCCCAATAGGTACTGGAACGTTCCATGATGCCAGAGAAGTAAAGCTCACATTGAGTAAATATTTGAATCAAAGAATCCTCAATGCAGATACTAGATTTGCCCGCAATTTGGAGTACATATTTTATGGGCAGTATGCATCTGAGGTGGAGCAAGTGATGTCTAATGCATCAGTTGCTCTGAGAAAAGACCATCATGGAGGGAAAACACCCGAATTACTTCATCCATGCTTTCAGACTCTGACTTCGTTAAGAAACTATTTAATAACGATATAGGCTATAAATTCCTTAAACCTATTAGAGGTACACCTGTGTTCTGGCAGGGAGTACAAAAAGACTTATTTGCGATGTTACGGCAGCTGGGAATTCCAACATGGTTCTGTTCCTTTTCCTCAGCAGATTTACGCTGGACAGAACTCATGGACATCTTTCTAAAAGCAGAAAATATTAAAGGCAGTGTGAAAGATCTGGACTGGGCACAAAAATGCAGTTTGTTAAAAAATAATCCTGTGACAGCAGCTAGGATGTTTGATCACAGGTTTCATTGTTTATTAAAAGATGTAATTTTGTCTCCTGCTCAGCCAATAGGAAAGGTAGTCGACTACTTTTACAGAGTAGAGTTCCAGCAGCGTGGATCACCTCACACACACTGTCTGTTCTGGGTGGAGGACGCACCAACATTTGCTAGAAATACAGATGAGGAAATTATTGGCTTTATTGACAAGTACGTTACCTGCAGCCTTCCCTCAGAAACTGATGATATGTGTGAGGTGGTTTCCAGTGTGCAGCAGCACAGCAAAAAACATTCTAAAAGTTGTAAAAAGAAAGGAACAACATGTAGGTTTAATTTCCCGCGACCACCAACTAACGAAACTTTCCTTACTCGTACCAAAATAGAGCAGGAGCAGAATGAAACGGATGAAAATAGAATCGCACTGGCAAAAGAAATTATGACAAAAGTAAAAGAATTTAGTTCCCAAACAGACTCAGCATTTGATAGCGTAGATGAGCTTTACAGTACCTTGGGCATTAATCAGGAAATCTTTAAAAAAGCTTACCAGTCAGCTGTAAATAAAAACACAGTCGTTTTAAAACGAAACACATCTGATGTGTGGATAAACCCGTATAACAAAGACCTTTTGAGCGCCTGGAATGCCAATATGGACATTCAGTTTGTCTGTGATCCATGGGCATGTATTAAATACATAATCTCTTACATCTCAAAAGATGAGCGAGAGAAGGGACTCATGTTAAAACGCGCAGAAAATGAGATTAAGAACGACGGTAATGTAGATGCAAAACAAGCACTTAATAAGTTAGGAAGCGTGTTTCTTCATAACAGAGAAGTTTCTGCTCAAGAGAGTGTGTACCGTGTCACGAATATGAGAATGAAGGAATGTTCCAGAAAGGTCACCTTTGTTCCTACTGGGGACAATGTTGTGAGAATGAGCCTTCCTCTCAGTCTCATTCAAAAGAGGGCAGAAAGTGAAGAAACTGACTCCGACAAACTTTGGATGAGAAACATTACAGATCGCTACAAAAATAGACCACAAAGCAGTGAATTTAAAGACATGTGTATAGCATCCTTTGCTTCAGAATACAGAGTTGCTGCCAAAAATGAGAACAAAAGTAACATGGTTCAACTGGGCAACAACTGTGGCTTTGTTAAAAAGAGAACCAGGACAAATGCAGCTGTTGTAAGGTACGGCTAGCTTTTCACCCACACAGTACCCTGAAAAGCACTACCAAAGCTTGCTGCAGCTTTTCTTACCTTATTATTCAGATGATCAGCTGAAGCCCTCCAAATTCAGTAGCTTTGAGGAGTTTTATAAATCTGGCTACATTAAGAACAGCTCTAATGAGGTTCAATCAGTCAAAGATGTTGTTGACTTCAACAGATCAAAATTTGAAATAGATGCTGACAAACTAGATGAGATTCGCGAATCTGTTGAGCAAATGGATTTGAGGAAGATGCCTGGGCAGCTCTGTGTCCTGAAGCAGAATTAGAGCGACTGGAATGTTTAGATGAGAAAGAGCAAAAACAAGGATGGCGTCCCTACTGAGCGAGAAGAAATTCCAGATTTACAGCCAACAGAACAGAAGGCTGTATCTGTGGAATTTCAAGTCCAAAATTTCTCAGCCCTGAAGCTCTTTCGATTATGCGTTCATTAAACAAACTACAGGCACAAGTGTTTTATAAAATACGTCAGTGGTGCTTAGATAAAGTTAATGGGAAAAACCCCGAGCCATTTCATGTCTTCGTCTCTGGCGGCGCCGGTACAGGAAAATCGCATTTAATTAAAGCTGTGTATTATGAAGCAAGCAGATTGTTGGCTAGAATGTCCTCTAGTCCAGATGTGGTGCATGTTTTACTGACAGCTCCTACTGGTGTGGCAGCATATAACATCAATGCAACAACAATCCACAGCAGCTTTTCAATCGGTAATAACATGTCATTGCCTTACCAACCATTAAAAGAGGAAAAAGTAAATACATTAAGGGCCAGTCTGAAAGATCTCCAAATATTAGTCATTGATGAGATATCTATGGTAGATCATAAACTTCTGGCGTACATTCATGGCAGACTGCGTCAAATTAAACAATGTGGCGACTTTTCTCCGTTTGGGAATGTTTCTATCATGGCTGTCGGTGATTTCTACCAGCTTCCACCGGTTAAAGGAAAGTCTCTATACACAGAAAATGTAGGTAACAACTTATGGGACAATACTTTCAGCCACGTGGAGCTGACAGAAATCATGCGCCAAAAAAACAAAGACTTTGCCCTGATGCTAAATAGGATCCGAAAACATCAAAAAGGGGAGAAACTTCAAGAGCAGGATGAAGTCCTATTAAAACAACGTGAGACAGGCATGGCAGAAGATAGTGAAGACCTTCACATCTTTGCAACCAATGACCAAGTCCGAGCGCACAACTTTAACATGTTGCACAAGGTGTGTTCAGATATAGTACAAATTGAAGCCCAAGATTTCCAGAGAAACGCTGAAACAGGTCGAATTTCAAAAACAATAACCTCATCTAACTCTGATAATCAAACCTATTTAGACAAAATACTTAGTGTTGGTCCAAAAGCTCGCGTTATGTTGATCAAAAATATAGATGTGTCCGATGGTCTTGTTAATGGAGTCTTTGGCACCGTGTGCAGAATTCAATTTGATGGAAACAACAAATTCCCCAAAGCAATTCATGTAAATTTTGATGATCCCAAGATTGGCAAAAACTGCGGCTTAAATTTCCATGTTCTGAACCAGGACTTGAAAATGCAACCCGATTGGTGCTGACGAAGATGGCGTTAAAAAAGGTAATGGAGTTAGACGTCAGTTCCCATTACGTTTGGCCTGGGCTTGCACAATTCATAAAGTACAAGGCTTGACTCTGGACAAAGCAGTGGTGTCTTTGAAAAAGATATTTTCTGCCGGTCAAGCATACGTTGCTCTAAGCAGAGTGACATCTTTACAAAATCTGATTATTGAAGATTTTAAACCCACTGCAATATATTCAAAAAGTGACATTGATACCTCTCTAGGAAGTATGGCTAAATTTATTGAGGCTCCTTTAACAAGACCAGCATCATTTCTGAACATCTGTTTGCACAACATTCAGGGTCTAAACGCTCACATAACTGAGCTCAAACATGAAAACAGGGTTCTGAAAGCTGATGTAATTTGCCTGACCGAAACATGGCTGCAACACAATTCACCACAAAATGAGACTGACATGGAAGGCTGGACCTTTCATCACAAAGTAAGGTCAGACTCATATAGCTGCACAGGAGTTCTGTCTGCTTTGCAGAAAGAACAACATGGTGGTGTTGGTTTTTACCATAAGAATCACATCATGTGTAACCTCCTTGATGTGCCATGTAACAATTTGGAAGCTATAATGTTTAATGTTGAACCTGCAAACCATAATTACATGTTACTGTATAGACCACCATCATATAAAATTGGCCTTTTCAAAACTAACCTGAGTCTGGCAGTCAGCCATTTTAATCAGCTTTCAGGAGGTAAAATAATAATGGGGGATTTTAACGATAATGCGCTCGTTTCCAAATCTATGGAGAACTTCATGGAACAGCAAGGTTACAGTCAAATAGTAAATAAAGCAACAACAGAGAATGGAACTGTAATTGATCACATTTACATTAAGGACATTAATCCTAACATTGTTAATGTGGAAGTACTGTCCACATATTACAGTTACCATGAATGTATTTCCATAGACTTCATGTATTCTCCATAGAGTTGGCTCTATTCAGGCTTGTATAAAAATTATTATAATATGCTTATTAAAAAACTGTTGTATAAATATTTATGTAATTTTTATCCAGTCATGAAATCAGTTGGTCCTGCCATGCCTTACATCAATTGAAAATGTATTTCTTAAAGTATGTAAAAGCTATTATTTATGAAATTATTTGTTCCATCAATTCATCCCACTGTCTATTTAAATTAAAGTATTTATTGAAATTGTGAAAAAAATCTTTATTATTTAATCGGTATTAAATTATTTATGCCTCGTTAAATTAATGCGGATTTGATCCCGCTGCTCATTAAATGTTTAAATTAGTTTTAAAATGTATTTATTTAAAAGGTGTTTATAAAAGTACGTTTGTTCCATCAGTTGCATCAGTTCACCCCACTGTCTAAAGTATTTATTGAAATCATAAATTAATAAAAAATCTATGAAATGTATTATGTTATATGAATTGATCGTGCTGCTCATTTAATGTTTAAAGTAGCTTTAAGTGTGTGCTATGTTAATTAGCTTATATTTGTATTCATTTAATTAGTCAGAGGCTGAAATACTGTTTGCAGAAGTTTGCATTAATGTTTTTAGCTTTATGCTTTCTAGTGCATGGCTTGTCACTTTTTTGCCCTATGCATTTGTCATCTTGTATTGCCAAGCTGGAACAACAGAGAGGAGGAGGACATTAAGAGAGAGTGATGAAATGGAATAGCACAGACCAAGAAGAGGGCCAGCACCATGGAGGAGCAGCCGCCATTACCACAGTGACGTTAAAGGACAAGGAGGCAGCAACAGCATAAAAGATGTAAGTAGCATGTGTGTTTGAACAGTGTTATTTGTGATTTGTAGTTCCTAAATGAGTGTGCTTGGTCACTGATATAGTCTTCTGGCCTTTAGGTGTTACGTGTTGGCAGGTGGAGCGTAATTGTGCACCAGAAAGTCAAGGCAAAGAAGATCAGGATGCCTGAAAACAGATGTCTTCAATTATCAAAGTATTAATATGTAATGATTTAATATGGCATTTATCTGTATTGATCATTGTTACAATGTTATTTAGTATGAGTAGTTTATATCATTTTTATTGTGATGTGAGGTCATGTGGGTGTGGCCAATCTGTCTCTCTTGCAGGTGAAGAGCTGAGGCTGATTGCAGTACCTGCACCTAGGCCTATTGCTCTGTAGAGTATTTGTAACTCCTTGTTTTCATTCTTGGGGTGTTGCTGTTGGGCTTAGGTTACAGTTGGTAACTCTCCTCTATCTCCACAGGGTCCACCTCTTGTTGGGTTATTGGACATGTCACTATAGTTGACATGACATTAAATTGGAATTAATACCAAAACAGACAAAGGAGTATATTAATACTCTCTTGTTAAAGTAAAATCTGTCTGGCACAACATGGTATCCAGTTCCTCATACTCATACCAAGCTGCGGACAGGACAATTTTCAACAAAACAAACAAAACAAAGAAGACAAGCCGACATTTCAACCCCCATTTCTGGCCTCTATGTCAGTGTTTAATGCAGCTGTTTTGCCGCGTCAGCTGTTTCTGAGCTCTGATACTGCTGTCAATTCTCTTTCCAATAAACTCCTTCTCTTTCTCTGGGGGGAAAAAACCCCATTATGTATACTTTTGTTGCTGTTTGTACTTCCTTGTCATTGTGTTTAACAGTCTTATATTGTAAATATCAATCACTGATGGTCATAGTCCATACTAACCCTTTTATTGTAGTACAATAGTTAATTTGGCTTGTTTTGGGTTCCATACACATATTTTATGTATCTCTTTTTGTTATGGGCTTTTGAGGCAGGTCGTAACATTATGCATAATTTTGTTTGGTTTTCTTTCTTGTCAGTCTGAGTGTCATTGATGATATTGTAAACTGTTGTCTTTGCCTGTTATTTTGTGGCGTTTTATAAATGGTCATTTGAAAAGAGCCTGGAGAGTAAATATTGTATGTAAAATTATTAATATATTATGTATCGGTTTAATTATATTATTAATATATAATATGTATTATAAATGTAAAAACCATCAGAATGTTTTTGTAAATGGGATTATATGAAAATAGTTGACAACATGTTTTTAATTTAGTGACAGAATAAAAATGTTTTTAAAACTGTCTTTCATCTATATCTCATAACTTTCAAATATGTTGTATGAGGCAATCAATTTCTTCCTGTAGATACAAGTAAATCGTATATTTGACATATATGTGTGTGTGTGTGTGTGTGTGTATGTATGTATATATTAGTACAACAATGTTACAGTAGACACATGTTAATTGTACAGTTTAAATGCAGTTTGCTAATATTCAGTATGTACCCTATATATCAGGTGAGTTTGTGGTAGAAGGAGGTAATGAAAACATTGGGGGAGGTAAGCCTGGAGGTTGGGGCCGGACATGGAGTTGAGACAGTATCCTGCTGACACTATCAGTCTGGCAAGCGGCATCTCAAAACTTGGGGAATGGAGTAGGGCACGCAGAGAAACACTCTAGTGGTAAGTTGACAAAACTCAGAAGGCTGGTGACAAATTGGCTGGGACTGGTTGAAGAGCCGGTTTATTTAACTGATTAGGTGATTTGAGTATGAGGTACAGGTGAGCGGTATTGCAAGTGGTAATCACCCAGGAGAGAGGCAGGCAGAACAACACACTCACAACCTGGGGCGCTGCTAAGGATTTTGGGCCCCATGAAAAGAATCTTGACAGGGCCCCCAACACAGCTGAGACTTTTTCCCTATGAATTTATATAAAAGCATACGCTTTTATGGTATTTTGACTATCATTCTCACATATTTAGGTCAATCAGACAATTGAACTCCATCCCATGTCCACACTCGTAATTTGTCCTCTGTAATACTGCACTACTTCAGTACTGTATAATGTATATACTGTGCATAGCTGTACATGGGTCATATATAGTGTATTCACATATATTTATATTTGTATGTATGTATTGTACATATTTGTACTGTGCAATGACAATAAAGTTAATCTAATCTAACCTAATATTTTTAACATGACAGTTGAAATGTAACGGAAACACTGAGCACTCTTAATACAATGAAATGTATTTTTATTTATTTGCTTCAACACTGATACTGAAATTTCAAAATAAAAGTCTTCAATTTAAAAAACAGGAATTACAATCTGTGGTGAAAAAAAAATCTCAGCAAGAAAACACCACCATAAAACAAAATGGCCATATAAAATTTCTAATAATTTAAGCAGAACTTGCATATACTATATATAAAACATCTGCTGGTTCATTTGATTCTGTTTGGAACGAGGCATGATTTTGACATAGTGCGTTTGACTGCTTTGAACGTTTAACTAAAACTGTGTATTGTTATTTTTTCCAGCGTTTTCTTGACCTAACATGGGGAGAAAATTGAGTTCCCTTATCATGCACTTTTAACACTAGAACGGCCACCAGCAGTCATTTTAACCGCAACATTCAAACGTATGGTAATTATCTTTAACACTAGAACGAACAAGGCATCATTTTGACCGTTTTGAAATTTGCATAGTCAATAACTTTGTCTAAATAAATCACAAAGCCTTGCTGCTCCCTGACTTTTCCTAAAACTACATGAATTTTCATTAAAACTAGCTTGCAAGACAGGTGCAACAGCGAGGGTGCTGAAAGTGGGCGGAGCCTCGACAAAGATGCCGACACTGGCTGCATGTGAGGCAAAGCTGTGCACCCGCTGCACCCTGCTGTATCGAAACGTGCTAACTTGTCGAAAAATGCTACCGTAGAGACCTGGGGCCTCATGTACAAAGCGTGCGTACGCACAGAAAAGTGCCGTAGGCTACGATCATTGTCATAGGCGGTCCTGAGGCATTTTCACTTCCTCTTCTGTCAAGTTGATATTCTGCCGGCGCTATAAGTGAAGTCAAGCTGCTTGTGTTGCCTGGATACAATTTGGGCGGACTGAACCATTTTATGATAATCAAGAGGGGGGGAGAGGGGCCCACGGACGTTTGTGTTTCCTAAACAAATACATTTTTTGACACCAGGAAACAGCAAATAGAATAATTTTAAGTTAATAATTTTTACCATCAAATATATTTTTTAGCACCACAATTTTATTGGGGGCTTCTCTGGGCCCCCTCTTAGTCATGGGCCCCGAGAATCGTCATCGTTTACCCCCCCTTTACGGCGCCCCAGCTCACAACCACACACAGACTGACAGACAAAAAGTGATAGCAGGGAGGGGAAACAAAGGAAACATAAGGATGAAGGAGGTGGCAAGACCAAATCCTGACATAACCAGCCTGTGTAGTAGGTGTTTAGTAATAAATGTTAGTTGTTACTGTCATTATGAAGCTGAAATGTAGGTGAATTAGGAAATTGTAAAGTGAATTTGTGTCAAACTTCGGTCTTGAAAATGTAGTTTATTTTTGTAGTTAAATAAGTGTAAGAGTAAAGTAATTAACAGTTTTATTTGTCTTAATTGAAGAATTAGTGAAAGAAATGTAGTAATTCATCACATTGACTACAAAGAAAATGTTTCTACTGTATTATTTGAATGAAAAAGGACATGTATGCAGTGGTGTACTCTTTCTAGTGAGTATACAGTGATTTTTCCCTCCCAGCCTCATACTCCCCCGTCCCAGCTTGACGTCCTATAAGCGCCACTACCCTCACTAATAGTATGCATGTACATGTAATAGAGAGCATGCTGAAGGACTGCTCAGGCTGTGTGTTACCAACTACGCAAAGACTTTAACATCCAATGACAGTTACAGGTGGGAAAGGGCGTCACTTTGTGTTCAGACGTGGTGGGGACGTGTTTAGGGTTCAGATTAGAGTTGCGACAAAACATTTAGCATACGAGATGTGATAATCCCAAATATTGGGGTCACGAGATCAAGACTAGAAGGTATTTTAATAGTATTTTAAAAATAGTCATTGATGAGTACACGATTGGGAGGTCCGGGGTCCTCCCCAGAACATTTGAGCATTAAACATTTAATTTCCTGCATTCTGGAGACATTTTCTGCCCCAATTATGGCGGAAATTTCTAATGTTTAGTTTGTGTTAATCACCATCTAACTCAGCTACATTTAGCCTTAGATCTTAGCCTATATGAATCTGGTTTTATCATCTGGCAATGCACATTTCACAGTGCAAGTTGCAGCTGTTATTAACAATAATGGAAAGCTGAGGCTTTTCAGTAGCAGTAATAACAATTAACACAGGCCTATGTGCAGTTCTATGACCAAAAGTCATTCATTACAGAATATTAGCACTGAGGACACTAAAAGGGGCCCACATCCTCTCAAGCTCACTTATCGTCCAAAAAACATTGTCAAACGTAAGTTATGTACTTTATCAGCTTAAATGCATGAGCCAGCATCCAGGAACTGCTACTGTGTACACACACACACACACACACACACACACACTGATCCACCACATTAACGTTAGTTAACTATTTCTAGATTTAAACCAATGGACCAACAATGCTGTTACAGTTCCGTTACTGATAGCGTTCATGAAAACACAGGCCTATATGCTATTTTCACTCACCAGGTGGCGTTACGACAGCATCAGCCTCATCTGGCTCGTCTTCTGCGTTTCAGTAACTTTAACGTTCGTCTCATCTGCTGCAGCTGCAGTGTCACTTGGAGCGGCAGCAGCTTTAGCTGAAGGCTTATGAAAATACTAAAAGAGTGTAGTTTGAGTTTGCTCGCGTTTCACATCTCCCTCAGTGAAGCGATGTTGTTACGATATCATCTCAGCTATTTTAAGTGGGTATACGGAAATCTTTGACTATTCCTAATGGGTATACGCCGTATACCTGCGTGTTACGTAGACTACACTACTGCATGTATATATCTGTTATTGTATAGTACTTATATGTAGATCAGAGTCGCTGGCTTAGAGGAATGTCAACATTTTGGTGATAATTTGTAATTTTAAGAGCAGACTGTAGTGGTTGCTTTTGAATATGCGATGTAGTAGGCGGTAGTTAAGAGGGAAAATGTAATTGACTGCAAAATCCCATTGAAATTAATTTGAGGTTCGATTGTAGCGCCACCTTTGGATCGAAGTGCACGAAATTTTTGTGGTGTGTTCAGGGCCCCATCAGAAACAATTGACCTAAATTTGGTTAGAATCGGACTTGTGGTTATGGAGATATGAAATGAATGTAAGTCAATGGGATTTTTTTGGGGTAGCGCCAACTAGCGGCTAACTGCACCAAATTTTGCACAGCCCTTCTAGGGGCAGGGCAGATAAGGTCGATCAAGTTGTGTGTTGATCGGCCTTTCTAAGCCAGAGTTATGTTAAAATTTGTGTTTTTAGCGTTTTCGCAAATATTTGTTAGACTGTAATTTGGCCGTTTTTTATGGGATCAAAATTCCCTCTACAAACTTTCTTTGGCTTGGTCCAGAGATGGTCTGTGCAAAGTTTCGTGTCGATCAGACTTGCGGCTTCGGAGGAGTTAATTAAAATAGGTTTTCCATTTTTTGCGATTTCGCAAAATCAAATCGTCATCGCACAGAGGCGTGTCCTATACCGTCGGAATCGGGAGCATCCCCCAAACACGTAGACATAAGATGTATGAATGTGCGATGTATTAGGCCGTAGTTATGAGGCAAAATGTGCTTTGGCTGAAATTCCCATTGAAATGAATGGGGCATTTGAGCTTCGATTACAGCGCCACCGTTTGGCCGAACTGCACCAAATTTTTGTGGTGTGATCAAGGGCCCATGGGTAACAATTGACCCAAATTTGGTGTCAATCGGATTTGTGGTTATGGAGATATAAATTGCATGTAAGTCAATGGGAATTTTTTTTACGTCTTTAATCTGCAATAGCAGCGCCACCTATGGGCACATTAGGGTCCATTTTGGTGCATGGCATCAGGGGACCATGCTGAACAATTCGGCACTGGTTTCAAGTCAATGTGACTTGTGGTTATAGAGGAACTAATTTTCTGGATTAAAAGAGCGCCACCTAGGGGCAAGTGGCACCAAATTTTGCAGAGGCCCTCAGGGGGCGTCCCAAATGAATGGTCCAAATTTGGTGTTGATCGGCCATTCCAATCCGAAGTTACGACCTCACTTCCTGTTAATAGCGTTTTTCGTAAACGTTTGTTAGCATATATTTGCGCCATTTTTGTCGGATAAAAATTCCCTCTACAAACTTTGTAGAGCTCGGTCCAGAGATTATCCGTGCCAAGTTTCGTGCCGATCGGACTTGCGGCTTCGGAGGAGTTAATTAAAATAGGTTTTCAGTTTTCGCGATGTAGCTCGAAAAAAAGTTTAGGCGGAAATGGGCGTGGCCTATACCAGGAGATTCAGCTCGATCCCCGAACGCGTGGATATAAGGTTTTGATATGTGCCACTGTATGTGGGAGTGAGAGCGATTTGAATGTTGCAAATTTTGGGCCTTGCTTATAGCGCCCCTAGTGGTAGAAGTGTGCGAATTTTTTCGTATGCCGTCGTCTCATGGGCCAGAACCTACCCTGTGAGTTTAGCGTCCCTGGCAGTTCACGGTCCGGGCTGCAGTATTGGAATTAGGCGAAGCGTGCGGAAGAATAAAAGAATAACTAGAACTGCGAGCAGTTGTAAGCGGGTCCAAGCCCCGGCGCCAGTCGCCTTCAGCCCGGAGGGCTGGCGAAGTCGTCCGGAGCCCAGCGGACGTCCAGCGTAAGGCCCCGAGTGAGGTCCCGACGGGCCGCTCGAACCGAGCGAAATCGCGGCGTGTTTGAAAATGGCATTGAAATGAATGGGCTTAGCGGCGGCGTTTGAGCTTCGATTACGGCGCCGCTTGTGGCGAATTGCACGAAATCGCTCAGGTGTCATAAGGGTCCCGTGGGGAAGAAGTGACCCAAATTTGGTGTCGATCGGAGCTGCGGTAGTGGAGATCTAAAATGCATGTAAGTGAATGGGAGTTTTTGATATATGATGAACAGCGCCACCGTTTGGCCGATTGGCACCAAATTTGACACAGGCCTTCGAGAAGTCCAGCCGCATAAGGTCACCAAGTTCAGTGCGGATCGGCCTTTCCAAGCCTGAGATATGTTATACTTCCTGTTTGTAGCGTTTCAGCAAAGATTTGTTAGCCTGTAATTCAGCCGTTTTAGGTCGGATCAAAATTCCCTCTACAAACTTTCTTCGGCTCGGTCCATAGATGGTCTGTGCAAAGTTTCGTGTCGATCGGACTTGCGGCTCGGAGGAGTTAATTAAAATAGGTTTTCCAGTTTTTGCGATTTCGCAAAATGAAAACGTCACCGCACAGAAGGCGTGTAATATACCATAGGAATCGACAGAATCCCCAAACACGTAGACATAAGATTTATGAATGTGCGATGTAGTAGGCCGTAGTTATGAGGCAAAATGTGCTTTGGTTGAAATTCCCATTGAAATGAATGGGGCATTTGAGCTTATATTACAGCGCCACCGTTAGGCCGAATTGCACCAAATTTTTGTGGTGTCATCAGGGCCCCATGGGTAACAAGTGACCCAAATTTGGTGTCAATCGGACTTGTGGTTCTGGAGATATAAAATGAATGTAAGTCAATGGGAAATTTTTTTTCGTCTTTAAGCTGCAATAACAGCGCCACCTATGGGCACATTAGGGTCCCCGTGGGTGCCTGGCATCAGGGGACCATGCTGAACAATTCGGCACTAGATTCATGTCAATGTGACTTGTGGTTATGGAGGAACAAATTTTCTGGATTAAAGAGCGCCACCTAGGGGCGAGTCGCACCAAATTTTGCAGAGGCCCTCAAGGGGCGTCCCTAATGAGTGGTCCAAGTTTGGTGTCGATCGGCCATTCTAATCCGAAGTTATGACCTCACTTCCTGTTAGTAGCGTTTTCGCAAACGTTTGTTAGCGTATAATTGCGCCAATTTTTGTGATATCAAAATTCCGTCTACAAACTTTTAGAGCTCGGTCCAGAGATCATCCGTGCCAAGTTTCGTGTCGATCGGACTTTGCGGCTTCGGAGGAGTTAATTAAAATAGGTTTTCAGTTTTGCGATGTAGCTCGAAAAAAGTTTAGGCGGAAATGGGCGTGGCCTATACCAGGAGATTCAGCTAGATCCCCGAACGCGTGGATATAAGGTTTTGATATATTCCTTCGTAGGCGGGAGATCCAAGCCCAAACGCGTTGACCTTGATTAGAGCGCCCCCTAGCGGTAGAAGTGTGCAAATTTTTGCGCCTGAGTTACTTGCAGGGGCTTGTACCTACCCTCTGAGTTACGCGTCCCTAGCATTTATGGGGTATGCTGCAGACTCGGAATTAGCGGCGAAGAAAAAAAAAATAATAATAAAAATCTTAGCGAAAACAATAGGGTTCCCAGCCACTCGTGGTACTGGGAACCGCGTTGACTTGCAAACGCGGGTTCCCTGCCCACTTCGGGCTTGGACCCCTAATAAAAACGAGAACGATTACAATAGGGTTCCCACGCACCGCTGGTACTGGGAACCGCGATGCCTTGCAATCGCGGGTTCCCAGCCCACTCGAGCTTGGACCCTAATAATAAAAGCGAGAACGATTACAATAGGGTTCCATGCCACTCGTGGTATGGCCCCGCGATGCCTTGCAATCGCGGGTTCCATGCCACCGGGCTTGGACCCCTAACTAGAACTCGCGAGCAGTTGTAAGCGGGGTCCAAGCCACCTGTCGCCAGTCGCCTCACGCCCAGCTGGAGCTGCTGAGTCGTCCAGGCCCGCCGACGTCCAGCGTGAGGTCCCCGAGCGAGGTCCCGACGGGCCTCCCGAACCGAGGCTAACGCGGCGTGTTTGACAATGCCATTGAAACGAATGGGCTTAGCGATGGCGTTTGAGTTTAGATTACGGCGCCGCTTTGGCGAATCGCACCAAATTGCTCAGCTGTCATCGGGGCCCCTTGGTGAAGAAGTGACCCAAATTTGGTGTGGATCGGAGCTGCGGTACTGGAGATCTAAAATGCATGTAAGTGAATGGGAGTTTTTGATATATGATGAACAGCGCCACTGTTTGACCGAATAACACCAAATTTTACACAGGTATTCGGGAGGTCATGTCAGATAAGGTCTCCAAGTTTGGTGTTGATCGGGCATTGCAAAGCTTGTAAAATGTGTGGTGGTTCGAAATCCCATTCATTTCAATGGGGTTTCTGACGGCATTTCAGCTTCGATTACAGCGCCACCTTTTGGCCGAATGGCACCAAATTTTGTGGTATCATCAGGGGCCCAGGAGTAAGAATTGACCCAAATTTGGTGCCATTCGGAGTTGCGGTAGTGGAGATATAAAATGCATGCAAGTGAATGGGAGTTATTTCATATGTGATGAACAGCGCCACCGTTTGGGCGATTGGCACCAAATTTGACACAGGCCTTCGGAGGTGATGTCGCATAAGGTCCCCAAGTTTGGTGTTGATCGGCCATTCCAAAGCTTGTGAAAAGTGTGCTGGTTTGAAATCCCATTCATTTCAATGGGGCTTCTGACCGGATTTGAGCTTCAATTACAGCGCCACCTTTAGGCCGATCTGCACCAAATTTTTGTGGTATCATCAGGGCCCCATGGGTAACAATTGACCCAAATTTGGTGTCAATCGGACCTGCGGTTCTGGAGATATAAAATGAATGTATGTCAATGGGAAAAAATTTTTGTCTTTAAGCTGCAAAAACAGCGCCAACTATGAGCACATTAGGGTCCCCTTTGGTGCCTGGCATCAGGGGACCATGCTGAACAATTCGGCACTGGACTCATGTCAATGTGCCTTGTGGTTATGGAGGAACTAATTTTCTGGATTAAAGAGCGCCACCTAGGGGCCAGCTGCACCAAATTTTGCACAGGCCCTCAGGGGCCCATCCCAACTTAGTGGTCCAAGTTTGGTGTCGATCGGCCATTCCAAACTGAAGTTATGACCTTACTTCCTGTTAGTAGCGTTTTCGCAAATGTTTGTTAGCGTATAATCGCGCCATTGTTTGTCGGATCAAAATTTCCTCTGCAAACTTTGTAGAGCTCGGTCCAGAGATTATCCGTGCCAAGTTTCGTGGCGATCGGACTTGCGGCTTCGGAGGAGTTAAGTAAAATAGGTTTTTCAGTTTTCGCGATGTAGCTCACTAAAAGTTTAGGCGGAAATGGGCGTGGCCTATACCAGGAGATTCAGCTCGATCCCCCGAACGCGTGGATATAAGGTTTTTGATATATTCCTTCGTAGTCGAGAGGTCCAAGCCCAAACGCGTTGACCTTGCTTACAGCGCCCCCTAGCGGTAGAAGTGTGCGAATTTTTGCGTGTGAGTTACGTGCAGTGAATGTGACCTACCCTGTGAGTTTCAGCGTCCCTAGCATTTACGGGGTATGCTGCAGTATGAGTTTTATGCACGGAAGAAAAAATAATAATAACTAGAACTGGCGAGCAGTTGTAAGCGGGGTCCAAGCCACCTGTCGCCAGTCGCCCCCTTCGCCCCGCGGAGGGCGCGCGAGTCGTCCCGGGCCCGCCATGATTAATTGTGCCAAAATCAACTGGCCCCCGACACAGGCGAGGCCCGTGGAGCAGAAAATACCATAGTTGTAAATAAAAGTTGCTTGTGGTTATGGAGATCTGAAATGAATGTAAGTCTATGGGAGTGTTTCTTGATTTCGAAGTAATAGCGTCACTTAGAGGCCGATTGACACCAATTTTCAAAAAGGGATTTGGTAAGTGGTGTCGCATAAGGTCACCAAGTTTGGTGTTGATCAGCCTTTCCAAGCCTGAGATATGTTATACTTCGTGTTTGTAGTGTTTTTGCAAAGATTTGTTAGCTTGTAATTGGGCCGTTTTTTGTCGGATCAAAATTCCCTCTACAAACTTTCTTCGGCTCGGTCCAGAGATGGTCTGTGCAAAGTTTCGTGTCGATCGGACTTGCGGCTTCGGAGGAGTTAATTAAAATAGGTTTTCCATTTTTTGCGATTTCGCAAAATGAAATCGTCATCGCACAGAGGCGTGTCCTATACCGTCGGAATCGGCTGCATCCCCCAAACACGTAGACATAAGACTTATGAATGTGTGATGTATTAGGCCGTAGTTATGAGGCAAAATGTAATTGACTGCAAAATCCCATTGAAATGAATGGGGTATTTAAGGTTCGATTGTAGCGCCACCTTTTGACCAAAGTGCACCAAATTTTTGTGGTGTGTTCAGGGCCCCATCAGAAACAATTGACCCAAATTTGGTTCGAATCGGACTTGTGGTTATGGAGATATGAAATGAATGTAAGTCAATGGGAATTTTTTTGGGTAGCGCCAACTAGGGGCTAACTGCACCAAATTTTGCACAGCCCTTCTAGGGGGCAGGGCAGATAAGGTCGTCAAGTTTTGTGTTGATCGGCATTTCCAAGCCAGAGTTATGTTATACTTTGTGTTTTTAGCGTTTTGGCAAATATTAGTTAGCCTGTAATTCTGCCGTTTTTTGTCGAATCAAAATTCCCTCTACAAACTTTCTTCAGCTTGGTCCAGAGATGGTCTGTGCAAAGTTTCGTGTCGATCGGACTTGCGGCTTCGGAGGAGTTAATTAAAATAGGTTTTCCATTTTTTGTGATTTCGCAAAATGAAATAGTCATCGAACAGAAGCGTGTCCTATACCGTCGGAATCGGCAGAATCCCCCAAACACGTAGACATATAACTTATGAATGTGCGATGTGTTAGCTCGTAGTTATGAGGCAAAATGTGCTTTGGTTGAAAATCCCATTGAAATGAATGGGGCATTTGAGCTTATATTACAGCGCCACCGTTTGGCCGAACTGCACCAAATTTTTGTGGTGTCATCAGGGGCCCATGGGTAACAATTGACCCAAATTTGGTGTCAATCAGATTTGTGGTTATGGAGATATAAAATGAATGTAAGTCAATGGGATTTTTGAAATTTGCAATAACAGCGCCACCTATGGGCACATTAGGTTCCCCTTTGGTGCCTGGCATCAGGGGACCACGCTGAACAATTTGGCACTGGATTCATGTCAATGGGACTTGTGGTTATAGAGGAACAAATTTTCTGGATTAAAGAGCGCCACCTAGGGGCGAGTTGGACCAAATTTTGCACTTTCCCTCATGGGCACGTCCCAAATGAATGGTCCAAATTTGGTGTTGATCGGCCATTCCAAACCGAAGTTATGACCTTACTTCCTGTTAGTAGCGTTTTTCGCAAACGTTTGTTAGCATCTAATTGCGACATTTTCTGTCGGATCAAAATTTCCTCTACAAACTTTGTAGAGCTCCATCCAGAGATTATCCGTGCCAAGTTTCGTGGCGATCGGACCTGCGGCTTCGGAGGAGTTAATTAAAATAGGTTTTTCAGTTTTCGCGATGTAGCTCGAAAAAAGTCTAGGCGGAAATGGGCGTGGCCTATACCAGGAGATTCAGCTCGATCCCCCGAACGCGTGGATATATGGTTTTTGATATACGCCTTCATAGGCGGGAGTTCCAAGCCTAAACGCGAAAAATTTGTCATAGCGCCCCCTAGTGGTAGAAGTGTGCGAATTTTTGCGCCTGAGGTCATCGACAAGAACCGGACCTACCCTGTGAGTTTCGCGTCCCTAGCTCTTACCGTCTAGGCCGCAGTATGCGTTTTGTTCAAGAAGAATAAAAAATAAAACGCGAAGCGATTACAATAGGGTTCCCAGCCACTTCGTGGTACTGGGAACCGCGATGCCTTGCATTCGCGGGTTCCCTGCCCACTTCGGGCTTGGACCCCTAACTAGAACTGCGAGCAGTTGTAAACGGGGTCCAAGCCACCTGTCGCCAGTCGCCCCCACGCCCCGTGGAGGCGGCGAGTCGTCCCGGGCCCGCCATGATTAATTGTGCCATAATCACGGGCCCCAGAGCCAAGACGGGCCTGTGGAGCAGAAAAGACCATATTTGTAAATGAAAGTGGCTTGCGGTTATGGAGATCTGAAATGAATGTAAGTCAATGGGAATTTTATTGGGTAGCGCCAACTAGCGGCGAAATGAACCAAATTTTGACAGAGGCCTTCTAGGGGCAGGGCAGATAAGGTCCTCAAGTTTTGTGTTGATCGGCCTTTCCAAGCCAGAGTTATGTTATACTTTGTGTTTTAGCGTTTTCGCAAATATTTGTTAGCCTGTAATTCGGCCGTTTTTGTCGAATCAAAATTCCCTCTACAAACTTTCTTCGGCTTGGTCCAGAGATGCTCTGTGCAAAGTTTCGTGTCGATCGGACTTCGCGGCTTCGGAGGAGTTAATTAAAATAGGTTTTCAAGTTTTCGCGATTTCGTAAAATGAAAACGTCATAGGACAGAGTCGTGTCGTATACCATCGGAATCGGCACCATCCCCCAAACACGTAGACATAAAGTTTATGAGTGTGTGATTTAGTAGGCCTCAGTTATGAGGTAAAATGTGCTTTGTTTGAACTTCCCATTGAAATGAATGGGGCATTTGAGCCTAGATTACAGCGCCACCGTTAGGCCGAACTGCACCAAATTTTTGTGGTATCATCAGGGCCCATGGGGAACAATTGACCCAAATTTGGTGTCAATCGGACTTTGCGGTTATGGAGATATAAAATGAATGTAAGTCAATGGGACGATTTTTCGTCTTT